>JAODFW020233801.1:0-11330 GCA_027575235.2 Palythoa mutuki | reverse complement strand
TCAGCAGGTTACCACTATAGATCTTCTTACCAGGAGGTTACCACTGTAGATCTCACCAGCAGGTTACCACTATAGCTCTCCTTACCAGCAGGTTACCACTGTAGATCTTCTCAACAGCAGATTACCACTGTAGCTCTCCGTATCAGCAGGTTACCACTATAGATCTTCTTACCAGGAGGTTACCACTGTAGATCTCACCAGCAGGTTACCACTATAGCTTTCCTTACTAGCAGGTTACCACTATAGCTCTCCTTACCAGTAGGTTACCACTGTAGATCTTCTCACCAGCAGGCTACCATAGCTCGCCTTACCAGCAGGCTACCACTATAGCTCTCCTTACCAGGTGGTTACCACCATAGCTCTCCTTACCAGGTGGTTACCACTGTAGATCTTCTCACCAGCAAGTTACCACTATAGCTCTCCTTACCAGGAGGTTACCACTGTAGTTTTTCTCACCAGCAGGTTAACACTGTAGATCTTCTCACTAGCAGATTATCACTATAGTTCTCACCAGGAGATTACCACTATAGTTCTTACTTGCAGGTTACCACTATATATAGTTCTCACCAGGAGATTACGACTTTATATTTTTAGTTCTCATCAGCCGGTTACCACTTACAATAGCTCTCCTCACCAGTAGGTTACCACTTCCTGATATTAAATCTGATTTCATTCAAGTAAATCATTAAATTATGAGCTACAATGTTTTCCTGAATTCTCGTGGTTAGATATATAGTATTGGCTAGCATAGCATTAGCATTTCAGCACAAAATAGTTTATAGACCGTTAATTTATTCTTTGGTTCTGGTTTAAATAATCTATATTACTATATATAAGATAATTAGCCTGCAATCGCTAATGACACTAGAATCTTTTCGTTCTTTTATCCAGGAACTCGTACAAAATGCAGAAGATGCCAAGGCCACCCAGGTCAAATTTCTTTTTGACAAATGCTCCTATAACACATCTTCCCTTTATTGCCCAGAACTGGAAAAGTTTCAGGTACAAAATAACCATGAGATTAATCTACATATAGCAAGTTATTACCAGTATTATATGTGGAAACAATACTCAGCCAGCTTTGAGTTTGATATTTTAAAAAAATCAGAGTATTTTGTTACAAAGGTGTGCTCCAATATATAAACTATTTATTGAAAGGGAAAGTGCTAATGGATGCAACTATCAAAGCTCTTTCACAAAATAAGAAATATTGAAAACTTGTATAAATTCAAAGCTAGTAACTTGCAAGGAAACTGCCTCAAGAAATACCTGGCAATTCATACCCCTCTCCCCAGGGTTTTATTTGAATATGTCTACAGATATCGATATATTGTATTATATTATTTATTTGAGTATGTCTACAGATATCGATATATTGTCCCTCAGGAAGTATGTGACATACCTTTTAGTCGTTAGGTGGGTAGGGCAGTTGTTTGAATGTAGTACCAAATTATTTAGTTTGACAGCTTGCTGGTCAGGTGTTCCCTACAGTCGGTAAGGCAGGGTAGGAAAGTTGCACTGAGCGCTTCTCCGTAGGTCTTCCTTCAGGGGTCGCTTTTGAAGATGTTAAAGGATATCCGACGGATATTTCTGCAATCTGTTGTGGAAAAGCGGGCAGGCATATTCGAATATGGGGCAAAAACAAGTGGAATAAAAATTAACAGTTCCTGTGTTTCAATAGCAGCTCTTTTTGATGCCTTAAGAAATATAATCGAGTCATAGCCTTCGTCGTTATTTCAGACACGTTCCATTTCAGAATACTAGATAATAATGAGTGATTTAGATGTGGTTTTAGGGAATTTGAACCTAAGAAGGCTGCCACTATAGACCACAAGATTCTACAAAAAAGAGCTCAGCTTAGAACTGCAAAAACCCTTAGAATCGTTCTTGATGTCTGAGTTTATATATGCATGCTGTAATTAACTTGCCCTCATTAACCAGGAAACACCCATAGCATCAAGAAAGTAGAACAAAATTTTGTTTTATAGTAATGGTTCTATAAAAAAATTCAACACTACTTTACATACTTGAAAACTATAAAAACAAAGCTCGCATGTCTTCAGTTTCAGTTTAACTAACCCAGAAAGGTGCAAATCTTTAAACAATGGGAAGAGTATTTTGCAGTCTAAGTGCAGTCACCCAGGGTTAAACTTTTGATTCATGTTCCCGTTTCCAACCTTAGAAAAACTTCTTTGTCTGCGATTTTGTGGTTGACAATTTTATTTCTTTGGCAAATCTAAGTTGCTATTTATAAGGATCCCCCAAACCTTTCTTTCAGAAATTTTTGTTTAAATTTTGGCTTAATTCAGATTAAATTTAACCAGCTCTTGAACCGCCAGGCACCGGGCGTAATCTATAAAATACTCAATGCATGTACGTTTTA
Source organism: Palythoa mutuki (assembly GCA_027575235.2). NCBI lineage: Eukaryota > Metazoa > Cnidaria > Anthozoa > Zoantharia > Sphenopidae > Palythoa > Palythoa mutuki. Next base: position 8,947 of record JAODFW020233801.1, on the reverse strand, counting down.
TTGATTCCTTTGTGCAGATCGGACTTTCTTAAAAAGAGAGTATGGAATAAGGGAGCTAACTGCCAATAAATGATTTGAAAGTGATTGATATGTGTCAATACCTAAAGATCGTTGCAAAGGGCCATAGCTTCTAAATGTCGACTTTCAAAAGACCACGTATACGAGGAAAACATATATCTGCAGGAAAAGTGGTCTATTTTGCTCGTTGAGGTCTACCGTATTGTGAGAGACACGTCCTGATACATGGCCCATAGACCTTTTTCACACTTAGCGTGACTAAACGAAATGTTTGATTTATTGAAAAAAATATTTACTATCAAATTTGTCACATCTATTTTTCAAAGATATAACCCCTAAATTTACAAAGAAATTAAGAAATTTTACAAAGTGTATAGCGGGAGGGCATTGCATTTCCACGGAGCCTTGTTATCATGCTAAACATACATTTTCTTTCAAAAATTCCACAAATATATTTTGCTGACGATGTGTCGCTCAAGCCCAAACTTTTAGGGGTGACGTCTTCGTCTACACAGTTAACGACTGCTCTATGACTGTCGACAGTTCCCTACCTGTTTATAATTTTGACCACAGCGATGAGTCTCTAAAGGCCGCTACACACTAGCCCATTTTTTGTCTTTAAGCTCCTGATTTTTTTTGTCTCAGACAATTTATCGGAAACAAGGTTTGCCACACACCGCCGATATTTTGTCACGAGGCGGCAGACTATTTTTATCAGGCCCAGTGCCAATTAAAAGCCTTAAATCTAAAATCCAAAATAACATTGTTAAAATAAATTAGAAGCTCTTATAACTTTTTTGAAGTTAAAAAAAACAGGTGTTTACAAACCAATAAAAATTGCTTTGCATAAACACGGCAGTGGTTATTGTTTTGTAGCAGTAACATACACTCATATTTTTCAAAAGTCACATTTTTGTTTATGTTTCAGTACAGCTGATGGCATTTTTTTTAGAAGAAAGCGGTTATAATTTCCATAACTGTATACTCACATCAAAATGAAATTAGAGGCAGTTTTTTTTTTCTGGTTATATGAAGCCTCAGCCTGAGCTTGTTCTTGAATTGTTCTTAAATTTTGACAAATTTGAGCCTCGTTGTTTTTATAAATTGCTCTTATAAAAAAACGTGTAATACACTTGTCACATGCTTGCACTGTTGCTTCCGATATTGGCTAATACATAGAGAAGTTCCGACAAATTGTCCGTCACTGATCAGACGTTTATAGATCAAGCTGGCCAGATCTTTCTTCAAAACAAAAAATCATCTCCGATCCTTGTCTGTAACTGCAATACACAGCCGATTTTTCGTCCCAGACGAAAAATCGTGTAGTGTGTGGCGGCCTTTATTACGGGAATGCAAAAAACTTGCAAATAACAATAACAGATTAGCCGATAATATTTGGGGCCTATATCAAGCTTTGTTAACCAGTTACAATCTGACAACAAAGCTATTACACTCTTGAGGACGATTGTTTACTTGGTTTGTTCCAGTTGATGCAGCTGTATAAAGAGCAGCTTCTTCTAGTAGAAACTAAGTAATATACGATAGACTAGTTTTATCAAGAGACGAGAACTCAAGGATTCTCATCCAAATAGATTAATTCTAAATACATTACTGCGAATTGGAGATAAATTCCGGGAAATTATTCAGTCTCTGTAAAGTATTTCACTTTGCTGCTCAGCCACTTGTGTTGTTAGATGATGAATCAATACATGTGTAATAATGACTCGAAGGATCCAAGTCAGTTAAATCTAAGTATGACCTCATCTCTGTCATCGCTTGCTCTAACTCGGATCTCAAGCAGCTGAACGTTGGCCTGTCATTAGGAGTTTCTTTCCAACACAAGGTCATCAGGTGATATCTGTAATCAAAAACGATTATAGTTATAATGACAAATTATGATGCCAATAATGATATTTATAAGACAAAGCAGTAAAGAATTGCAAAAGAGAATCTTTTGCTATGTCGTTAAAAACGTCATAAAGTTGTCACACCAGTGCCATCATTCCTCTTTATGGAACCTACAGAAAAACAGAACGTTTCGAAATGTGGGGAATCCACTAGACTTACAATAAGCATAAAGTTACCGTTGCATAGTTCCTTGCCGGAAACAAACAAACCTTTTTGTAAAATTAATGTTGTTCACAATATCCTTCATACATAATCGTTTCTTTTAAAGGCTTCAACTCAAGTTATTTTCCAAGCTGAAGTTTTTTCAAACGAACATCTCGGTGTACTAACACTTTTTTCGGCACAAAAAAAATAAGTCGGAGGGCTGAATTTCAAAAATATTCCTTTGAAGGAATACCATGTCAATTCACAGTGGCGACAATGAAAAAGAAAACAAATCGGCCATCACCATTACCACCACATGAGGAAGGAAAAAAACAAAAGAAAAAAAGAACATAGAAAGAGAAAAGCGTTAAAAGAAGGGCATCAATAATTTAGACAAAATCATTGTAAAGTCAACTAAATATCAAAGAACCATAAACGCGGTAAAACGTAAAAAATAAGACCTTTCAGGTGCATATTACTCAGATCAACCATATGAACTACGAAGAGTTCCAAATATTGCGCTCATGGTTCTCAGTCAATAGGACATCAAGCAGTTGTAGCGAGTGTCAATGATTGTTGCATGCATAAACCTAAGATCTAAGTTTCACAAGCTTCCGAATGCATACTTAAATGTTTGTTATCAAAAACATTTTCTTAGGTCTGTGTTGTTGCAAGAAAAGTTCTTACAGTTCTTCGGAACACACATCAGGTTTCTCCATGCGATATCCTTTTCTTAAGCGTTCGGATACTTCAGCGTTACTCAGACCCGGATACGGTGTACCTCCTAGGAGCAAACAGAAACGTTTTCATTTCTTCTTTCGAAAAACATATGGGTTACAATTGATTCAGCCAAACAAACCGCTCAACTGCACCTAACCAAAGAACGTCACTAGTTTCATCAGATTTTCCAATTTTTGTTCGGAATTTTTTAAACGTATTTCTTTTGAAACAATATATTGCAAAAAAGGGTATTGTTCGATTGGTAAACAAAATAAAAAAAGAATTTTGATTTTTGTATTTGGTTTATTTCTGCTTTATTTCTTCTATAAGCACTATGTTTGTGCTCGGAGCACAAACGCAGCGTTTTCGAATCGTTTTTGCATGTCCACACATATACGCCGAAACGAATCGAATAAGCTCGATTTCACCTACAAGCATACATGAGCCCTCTATGGTTACCATATGTAACCCGTTTTCAAGGAAAGAGGTTGAAAGAAGTAGTGATGTGTCTAACATTATACCATTTTCAGGGTCTCGGGGAGGGCTGCTATAAGTCTTAGGAGACCCTATTCCTGTTAATTGGTTAGATCAAGAGAAAATAAGGGGACAGAGAATGACTTTGAGGGCGTTTGCCGGGATATGTCAATTACACTAAAGTTATTTACAGATTGGGAATCTGTTTCTCGAGACGTCCGCACAGAGCTAAGTCTTGTTATGAGCTTGTGAGTGAAAGAGAAATTTCAATCGAAGTGCGTGGGAGGCTTTTGAATATTCAAGTGCGCATGCACAGAAAAATCGAGCAAAATCAGCAAATCTACCCTCATTTTTAGTTTATAATAAAGTTTTAATGAGCTTAAATTTATAACACTGCTGTTGTTAAAATTTCAAAGTACGACCGAGTTTGGAAATTATTAGAGATTTTCGATTTCAACCGTCTGCGGGCCTAGAATTAGCCGCCGAACATGCGAAAACAGCCCGGTCGAAGAATTGAAATAACTTTCCTAAACAAGCACATATATTGGCTATTTTCCACTTTAAATTCTTTAATTCTTCGACCTGACTGTTTTCGCGTGTTCGGCGGCTAATTTTAGGCCCCCATGCAGAGGGTTGAAATCGAAAATCTCAAATAATTTCAAAACTCGGTTGTATTTTGGAATTTTAACAACAGCAGTGATATAAGCTCATCAAAACCTTATTATAAACTAAAAATGAGGGTAGGTTAGGTTTTGAGCTGTGGCCACGTCTTGCTCGATTTTTCTGCGCACTCGCTCTTAATATGCCTCTGACAACAGCAATATACAGGCTTTAGATTTCGCATTAATATCGCTAATAACCAAAGAAGTGAAGCTGGAGGTGGAAAGAAACGCACGATCGAAGATGTGTCATCCAGTTACAACATGGTTATGGAGGATAATTCAATTTCTGTCTCTTCTGAACGAAGAAAAAGCCCCCGACTTGCTTATTAAGGCTTTAAGAAACGCCATTATATCTGAACTTTGAATGGGTCTTCAAACACGAGATCGAGGTTGCCCGTATGCGGACGCCTCGGGGAACAGACCTCGGTTCTAAAAATAACTTTCATGTATTTGACATATCCCAAAGGCTAGACAGGGAGCGTCCCTCTCTGTCCCCTCATTTTCTCTTGGTTAGATATGCTAATTAGCCATGAAATAAACTGAAACCTACATTTGACGTCATTGTTTTCTAAAAGCTCCGTTTTCCTCCGTCCACACGGCTCCAAAAAACACCCGGTTTAAAAAATCTACAATCTGGAGACCGTTTTCAAAAACCTTCGGTTGTCAAAAACACAGTTTACGTGTGGAAGGAGAGAAAAAAAGTTCCATTTTCAAAAATATTCGGATACGTGTGGACGGGGTCTTAGAACAAGTACTCTCAGTGTTATAATAATCAGTTTTGATCTTCCAGTTTTATCAATTGTGCAGGAAGCCATTACTTAGACGGTACCTTTACGAGTTGAATAGAGTTCTCTTCAAGTTTCAAGTTCCAAGTTTTTATTATATACAACACAGGCTAAAGTTATTACTAGTTTGGCTTGAAAATAGCGAAGAGCTAATCGCGGCAAGCCAGACTGTGGCAAAATAATTTAGGCATTTTTTTAAACAATAAATGAACCTGACTACATACAATAATAATAATGATAATAATGATAATAATAATAATAATGACACTGTTTAAAAAAGGTGTAAAGAGGAAAACAAGACCTAACTTAACTTCAGTTGGAATTTCAATTTTTTTATCCTATTAATTATGGTATCTATCTCGGCATTACATGCCACCCTCATGGCATCATCATCAGTGTGGGAGGGTAAGGAGGTGAGTCTTTCAACGAAGCTGAATGTCTACAGAGCAATTGTCCTTACCACTCTACAGTGCCTGCGAAACCTGGACTGTTTACCAGAGACACGCAAAGAAACTAAACCGTTTCCATCTTAACTGTGTTCGCAAACTGCTGAAAGTGAAGTGGTGTGACAAAGTGCCCTACACAGAGATTCTGGAGCAGACAGGATTGCCCAGCATGTTTGCCATGCTCTGTAAATCCCAACTTCGCTGGTCAGGACATGTCATCAGGATGCCTGACGAACGACCCGCCTTCTCTATGGACACTACTGACTGGAGCACGCTGTCGTGGAGGTCAGAAGAAACGCTTCAAGGACACACTTAAAGCTTCCATGAAGGACTTTGGGATAGATCACAGGTCATGGGAGAAACTTGCTCTTGATCGTTCAGCATTGCGCAGTGAAATCGATCAAAGAGCGGTAGCGTACGAGTATCAACGAATCGAGACGGCCAAGACCAAGCGAGCAGCACGGAAGGCCTGCAGTATTAATCCTTCAGCACCGTCCCAAGCTCTTCTGCCCTACCCTCTCTGTGCGAGAATGTTCAGGGCTCAGATTGGCCTCACCAGCCACCTTCGCACCCACTAAACCTCATAGGATGAACAATTAGTGGAGATGGTCATTTTTCTAATGAAAGGACGAACCACATCTCGGCTTAGAAATTTTCGATTTCTAGAATTTCAATTAATTTTGTCCTAAAAATGTTTTGAATCTAGTTGGTATCTCATTCCAGATTTTAGCGCCAACACGCGAATTAAGGTCTACTTTGAACGTTAAGTACGGATTGATTGGTAAAATAATGTTCAGATGTTGATGAGCGAGTGCTGTAAGAATGAACTTTGGTAATTTTAGAGAATAAATTCAAGACATTAATCGGTGCAGAATTATTGTTGATGTCATACGCCAAATTAACAATTTTCTCATAACAACGAGGTTAAGGAGGTTAATTTTAGAAATGTTTGTCCCGAAACAATTGTAGGTTGGCATACAAGAAATGTGATATCACATCTTCTCATAAGCACACGTACACGCTAATCGAAAGTAAAAAATAGGTTTTGTTGCTTGTTAGTTACCTGAGCTAATTCCTTTTACGTGCCTAAGAGGGTCATTGAAGAAGGCGCTTATCTTTGGTTTCTGTTGTGTTAGGGGATGAGAGCCATCGTAGCAAATTAGCTCCCCGCAGAACCTGGTAATATATTTTACCGACCTCGTAAGAAGTAAAGCTGGGCCAATTTTGAGTCGACTTTGGCGAAAAATTGTGTTGAGGCCAAGTTAGATTGGGAAGATGGACCTTTCTAGCAATGGGCGCCTCCTAAGTGCAGTTCATGACCAAAGACTAAGCACATTAGTTTTTAAAGGCTTGCAAAGGCCTCTGTAGTGATTCCTTTAAAATCTTTCTTTTATAATTTACTGCAATATTAATATCCGGGTTTATAGAATATTATAGTCACGCACAGATTTCACCTATATCATATATATTATTACATGAAACTGTTTAATGGAAACCTCATTCCTAGAGCAATGAGGCAATCTTGTTCCCATGTCCTTTTCCGCTCCTCCTGTCTGCTGGGAAAAGAACCTGAGAACAAGATTGAAACAAGACCAAGCCTCGAATTGTAAAGACTACAACCAAAAAGAAAGTTACAAAACTACAAGAAGCCTTACCCAGTGTTGCAATTTCCCATAGAAGAATGCCAAAAGCCCACCTAAGTGAAAGAACAAGAAGTTAGTTGACTTTTGTCATATCACGTTTTCATTCTCATTTTCTCGCTGTATCGTTTGAAACCTGAAAACAGCGTTCGTAAGCCTAGGAAAAAAGAACGAAAAAATTTTGTTTGGTAGTGTCTTGGTAATGTATTCCATGAATACAATTAAGAGAGACTCCGTTCGCAGTTTGAGCAACAAGTGAACAAAAATCTTCTACCAAAAATAGACTACATGACATTCAACACTTCTTTGTGTCTTTGTTCAATACTTTTTACAAAAAAGATCGTTTTTAATAACATCAATTATGAAGAACGAATTTTGAAGTCCTTGCAAAATATGATAAAATGAAATCGAAAACACAATTTTGCTTTGGTTTTAAGACGTCTGTAAACTTTGAAATATTTTTCTCTAACACTCAGTGGAAACTGTTTTTGGTGTTGTTACAGGAAATGATTAAGATTTCGATATTAAGTCTATTGGTAAGAGTAGTAGTAGTAGCAGCTGTAGTTGTAGTAGTAGTAGTAGTAGTAGCAGTTGTAGTAGTAGAAGCAGCAGCAGCAGCAGCAGTGGTAGTAGTAGTAGTAGTGGTAGCAGTAGTAGTAGTAGTGGTGGTGGTAGTGGTAGTAGTATCGGTAGTAATAGTAGTACTAGTAACAGTAACAGCAGTAGTAACAGTAGTAGTAGTAGTAGTAGTGGTAGTAGGAGTAGTAGTAGTTAGCAGTAGTAGTAGTAGTAGTAGTAGTAGTAGTAGTAGTAGTAGTCATTGTAGTCCTTCGAAGTCGAAGAGGACGATCAGTCCTTTCTTTTTCCCCTATGCACACTTAGCCCTAAGTCAGATGCACAGGCAAGACCACACTCAGGGCAGTAAACAGTCTGACTTGGGTCTGATTCCCTCGCTTTTCTGATAGCCCGCTTTCTGTCCAGTTCCTTTAAGCGATCTTCCTCAAACATCTTTACACCATTGTGCACCGCTCTTCTCCAGCTGTTACGGTCATCTGCCATCTCTGTCCAGTTTGACGGGGGAATACTACATAGGCGCAATGCCCGGTTGAGGTTATCTTTGTAGCGCTTGATTCCTTCGAAACCTTGTATAAAATTAAAAAATCGCGTTTTGTACTTATTACTGGAGTTAAATCAAGATAATCTTCTGCTTTGTATTCATGCTTGAAAGTTCTATAAAAATCTAATTTAGTTGAAGTTTCAATCTTATTCTTTCAGAATTCTTTGTATTTGGTAGTAAGTGTGGAGATAAAATCAGTGATACTATCTTCTTTTAGGTGTTTAGGGTTTCTAACACGCTGAAAGCGACACATTTGCAGGAGGTCGAGCATCAAAAAGCTATATGAATTCGTATTCTTTGTACTTATTTCCTGAGAGATAAGTAAAAATGGTTTAACCAGAGCATCGTCATCTTTGGAATTAAGGTATAAGTTGTATTTCAGGATTTGTTTAATTTTAACAATTTGAAGTGGTATTCGCCCCATTTCTCCACGAACAGCGTAGTTAGAAGCTTTTCTATTCGAACCTAAAAAATTTTGCAAAATCTTAAGTGGACTTTTTCAGCGGGTGTTTGATCCCATTTTTCGAAATCAAACTTCGAAATATTCCCCAAATTTCTGCTCCATAGGTAAGTATTGGAGCAACAGCAGTATCAAAAATTTTACTAGCCAACCTTAAAGACTGAGGAAAAAAATCAATTTGTTCACCTCGTTTTCTCTCAACACTTTTCTCGTGCCCTCTTACGTCACAGCGTTTTATATTATTGTCTAGAAACACGCGCGATGCTGTTTTATTCCCTTAATAGTTTTTTGCCTGCTTTATGAAATACCAAGACTTTAGTTTTTTTTTTCAGATTAACTTAAAGAAACCATTTTGAGTTAAAGGCTTGTAATTTCTTAAGACAATTGTTCAGACCTTGCTTTGATCTGGAAAAGATTACTAGATCATCTTCATAAAGCAAGCAGTTTAGTTTTGTTTCGTTTGGAAGTGAAAGGGTAACATAGCGGAGACTGATTAAATGAAAGAGGTAATTCGTTTATACAAATAAGTTAAACAAAAGTGAACTTAGAATACAGCCTTGTCTTACGCCTCGT
>JAODFW020232786.1:0-12458 GCA_027575235.2 Palythoa mutuki | reverse complement strand
TTAAATTTTCAAGAACCAAATTTAGGACTTAAAAGTTCTAAAAAAATTGCAAAGGTCCTAGAAAAGCTAAAACAGTTGCAGGTAATGACAGACTGCAAGCCCAAATGTGAGCCTGGTGAAGGTTACGGAATAGGTAAGATGTTACATTTTTTAGTTTTTGCAGGAAACCTATTGGCAGTGCTTGAAACTCATTTTTTTAGTACTAGTCACTGCAGGCCTAGTGAGTATGAAAAAGTACTAGCCAATAAGTGGGTTAGTGCCGAGTAGGTCCACTTCTTTACTAGCCCAGCATCAAATTTTACTATCTAGTTCCAGACTAGTGGACTACCGCTAGTTTTGAGCCCTACTATTGGCTTTAAAAAGAAAGATCTTTCCTGAAGGCAAAAATATAATTGTTTTAAAAGCATAACTTGTGTAGTTCTTGAGATATGTGAAGTCAAAAGTTAAAGCGAAATAGTGTGCGAGCCTTCCCTTTTTCAAATGCCTTTTTTTCAAAGCAACTTGTGGGGAGCTTATAAAAACTTTCTGTGAACAAATCAGTGTGATTGAAGATATCTTGAATATATCTGATATAAATGTGTGGCATCACTTTCTGCATCTCAGCGGAGAAGAGGAAAATCCAAATCTAAGGATCAAACTTGAGAAACCAGAGACCAGCAGAATGTGAAACCGGACTCAACTGACATGAAAACAAAGAAAATAACTCTCTATATATGATAACTGCTGACCTCAATATGGATACATGTGCAGGGGTTTCATTAAGGTTTGGAGCAGAAAAGCATTTAGATTCAGCACCCAGGCAAAGTCTATGCAAAGTTTATTTTGTTCTTTCAGTTGAGATGCTGAAAGCATCCAGGCAAAGCTGTCTTCACAGCTGCTCAATTTGTCTGGTGCACAGCCCTTAATGAAACTGCTGCATGTGAAAATGAACACAATAAAAAATGAATGAGTTAGCTATAGCTACAGAGCTCTTTGATTTCAAAATATTGTGTTTTGGACCTTATTTACATTTGTTATGGTATTATGTGAAAATGTTGAAAAGCTGGAAGCAAATAAAAACAAATTTAAAAAGATTTGATGAAAAAAAATTGAAAGTAGTTTAGACTCCAAAGGCAGACTGTATGATATAAAACATTTCTTATGATCTAGTGAGTTTGTTCTCTAAGCTCTGTGTAAAGGAGAGTGACTCTTTAGTATTGCATAGTTGTGTCATCACACCTGTATTACACATAGCGCCTGCTCAAACAGACATAACTCTTGTATAGACACATAGCTGTCTAAATGTTGTTGGATCCAAGCATCAATAGATATCAACTTGCTCATTTAATTATAGAGAAAAAAGGGAACTTAAAAGCTTTAGTTTTTACGTGTTTTTTTAAAAACACTTGAAAATTTGAAAATTTCTGATTAGGATTGTCATGTGCATGGTTGTTAATTTATGTACCCCTCAAATAAATTTAGTGTTGTTTAATCATGCTTTTAGAGTGGTACAAATTATTTTGTAAAACTGAAAGCTACTGTTTGTGAGGAATCGTGAACATGTCAAAAGCCTGTTTTCCAGAGCAATGTTATTTCCATTTAAAAAGTAAAGATGATATTTTAAAAGACTGTTTGAATAATATAAAAAATGTAAATTGTTAGCTTAAATTTTAAGTTCTTTCCTAAACCAGTCCAGACCAACCCAGCTTCCTTCTAAAATTTAAGCCTACCTGTTTCTGAATCCCGACTAGACACTCATCCATCGCAGGTTAGCCCTCTGCCTAAGCTGGTAGTCATATATACAGCTGGGTTGACAGAAAAAAGTTAGCTGCAGCTCACTGATGATGAGTTTATTATGAGTCAATTGTTCTTCAATGGTACAGGATCAGTTAATGGAGCCGGAACCAATCGTAGAATTGCACACAGTTTAGGTATCCTGCTGATGAACAGCAACTGCTTTGCTATTTAATTGCGGCAGCGTATTTATTTAACATCTGTTCAGATGTCACACGCACTAAATTCTGCTCTGCCACTGGCCTACAAATATTTCTTTTTATGTACAACTAATAACTCCGGGTTTTTGTTTCAGAATTTAGAATCAGCTATTGCACTAGTGACATTCGCACAGGTGAGTTTCAAAGTAATTTATAGATGATATCACATCACGGATATCAGATATCAAGTTTATCATCGAGTGAAAAAGGAATATTTCACGAGTGAGCACAGCAAACGAGAGAAAATGTTCTTCTCCACTCAAAAGTAAAACTCTATATCCAATATCCGCTTTGTGATTTTTCTTTTTATCATATGATTACTGAGATTTTAACACAATGAGCTAAAGGTGAAATGCAACAAAATTTTTTTCGTGATAAATTGGTTGGAAATAATTAAAATTGGTTTTTGCCAGATTTTTTTTTGTGTTCTCAGTTTCCACTGACGAGAAAATTGGAATCAAATCTTCGGCAAGGGCTCAGGTAGCATCGGTGCGGTTTCGTTACTCTTCAGAATTTTGAATTTGTGACATCATAAATGATGGAATTTTATTTATTCGCTTCACAGAACAAGTAAAAATTTTTGTTCAGAAGTAACTTAATGGTTGCTATACGTTTCTTATAACTTATACCGTTAGTTTTTTTATAGCATATTTTCAAAGTTATTTACCACAGGTAAATCAAGCAAGCAAGCAGAAAACAACAAGAATGAAAAACATTCTAGCTACTCTGTTCGTAAATTCCGGACTATTTTGTTATTCATGCCGGATGGACTTCCTTTTCGGCATCAACAAAGAAAATGTATTGTTAGAAAACTGTCGCTAATGACTTTAATCATGGAACATGAGATAATGCTGCTGTCCAAGACAAAAACTGTTTCTTGTCGTGAATTAGCAACCACGTTGATTTTAAGAAGCTTTGAGTTAATCGGAAGCTATTTCAGTTACGCGCACCTTTGACCTCTGCCGTTTTGTATGTAAAATGTTTACAGTTTATTGAATGAGTGCTCCAGTAAAGCGCAGGCAAAACAATATATCAATTTACCTTTTAAAAGGACTTAACAAGTTGTTAAATAAAATGAGTGCAAATTTTGAACAAATGCTTTTTGGCTCAGATTATCAATCAGCAGGAGATTTAATTTAAAAAAATCAAAAGCTCAACTCTACTTCGCTAGCACTACCTGAACATCATACATATAGTTCCAAGAGAGCAAAAGGTAATTGTCTTCATTGAAAGGTGACTTCACATTACAATTTATTGTAAACAAAAGACAAGACAAGCCTAGATGTAGTTACATGTAAGCGAGACAAAGCAAACTCCTAAGGCACAATGCACAAAACATCACTTGCTAAACGGGTTTGATATGGCTTGAAAATATTTTCAAATTTCCTACGAATTTGCTGCAATTTTCAGAAATCGTCACCAACATAAAGACAAAACTAATATATTTCGTGAAGACATCGTGTACTTTCAGTTAGATAAAGCACAAAGCAAATGCAAAACGATTTCACGGCATAAACATACCTTGTCACGGTTTCTGACGCTTTCATGGTGGGTCGCATATTTGTGTGAAAATCCAATGTCAAAGTTAACGATAACGAAATTCTAGTTTTCAAAAAGGAATCAATTGGGAACTTCAAATTGTAGTCAAAGGAATTTGATATCAAAATTCGAGGCTTGCTATCGCCCGAGAAAGCGTCCAGTCGCGTTTTGAATTTTCCATACATATCTCTGTACTTTTGTTGCTGTAAATCACAGAGAAATGTATGCATAACTAAATTGGTCTTGATTTTGCTGAGGAAATGAGGAAACGTCGCGAAAGGTTTGGTTTGGCCGCCCAGGCTTGTTTTCCGTCCAAGGTCAATGTTAGAAGGGAGATGATATAATGTTGTATGAAAAGCTGACAAGGAAGATGATAACTTATTTAACTTCACATGTATCACTTCAACAAAAATTGTTCTTTAATTTATCAATTTGTCTTGCACACTTGGATTAACAAATGGTAAATCTAATTTGTTTCCAGACAAACTCAATTACAGTTCTCGGTAGACAGATGTTCGTGAATTATTCAAAAAGCCAAGAAATTAAAAGGTATAGTAGTTTTGCTTGTTTACCAAAACTGTGATACCAGTGTTATTTAGTTTTAAATTACACCGATAATTAATTTAGCTGCATCTGCCCCCCTCACACCCCTTTTTGACCAGGTGTAGTAATTACAAATAAGACTAGCCTCAATTTGTTTAATAGACATACCCAATTGATTACTGAGAGGCTCCAGAGGCTAAATCCTATACCTTTTACTAGCCTAGTGGTTAGTGCTTATGTCTTGTTTCTGTAGTACTACAGCAGCTGAGAGTCTTGACTCCCCCTGGATAGGACATACAGAGTAGCCACGGTCCTTGAAATCCAGTAAAGTCCTGGAATTTGGAAAAAATTTCCAGGTCCTGGAAAGTTCGTGCATTTGAGTCGTGGTCCTTGCAAATCCTGGAATGGACAAAAAAAATGTGTCAAGCATTCAAGTGCTATTTGGTGGACAAGGTCCTGGAAAGTCCTAGAAAAGTCCTGGAATTTTACATTCAGTTAGTCGTGGAAACCCTGGACATAATCTATCTCGAGTTATCTCCCAGCAGAAGCTGGTACCCGTTTAAACAGCTAAGTTGAGTAAAGTGTCTTGTCGAAGGACACCGTTTTGAGGCGGGGATTTGGGTTTGTTGACAAAATTCAGGAAAAAGTATCCATCAAAACTCAGGACGTTTCTTCTCAGACAATGACCACTTCAAGTAATAATTCTTAACGTGTGTTCTCTCTTCACTTTAGGGACAAAGTTCTCAATGGAGACAGTCCCAACACGGTGTCAGAAGCAAGCAACATTTTGCTTCTGACGATAATCAACCCCCTTCATCCTATAAATGTGGTATGTTGGAATTTTCAGTTACTTTTTTTTAAACACGTTTCAGGCTGTCTCCGATAGGACAGATACCAATAAGTACTGGTGTAAAAAAAATAATAAATCATCAGCACATTGACAGTAAATCACAAATTTTATGCTCTTTGTTACGCATGGCTAACGAACAATAGTCAATCACTCCATAAGTATTTTCAGTGCTTTAGATTGAAGAACCATATTATGATTTCATTTTTAAGTTTTGGTTTTGTTTTTTCTAAAAGTATTATTTTGACACATTTATTAAAAAAATCTAATGAAGATGTGTTTTAATTCCCAAGGTACGCATAACATAACTTTTAAGAACATGTTTTGTCTGTTTCCTTGCAGAAAATTCTCCACAAGATTTGCATCACGCATGGAAAAGTTTTGAGAATCGTTATCTTCCACAAAAATGGCCTTCAAGCTTTAGTTGAATATCCTTTTTTATATTTATTCGTGGCAAATTTTCGTGTTTTGTCTTCTAATGCATTCAGTGAATCCTTCGATTGTTGCATAATAATGTGACCTTGCACCTGTCTTGTCAGGACTTTCTTCGATTATTTAACATAACTTTTAAATATTCAGATTTAAATCATAATTTTTCTCGTTCTGGTAGGCAACTTGTTAAGGATTGTAGCCTTCCCAGTATGATATGTATAAACTGAACACTCGTCGTTACAAACGGCAGCACTTCCCTAATGAGTGGTTACATTACATGCAAGTGGTAGGAGTGTTGTAAAAACATTCGAGGAGACCTGCGAGTCAAAGCTAGTGCGAGTAAGACTTTTGACACACGTGAGTAGAGGTACTGTTAATCCCAGTTGGTAGAGTGGTTTCCTAGGGAAGAAACGGATGAAATGCACTGTTAGTAAAACCTTAACTGTCAACACGTATGAAACAGTTGACTCTGCGCAGAGGGCGCTTGCTGCTCTTAACGGTCAAGACATCTTTGCTGGATGTTGTACCTTGAAGATCGATTATTCGAAGGTGAATGGCTTTTAGTATCACTTTCCTCCTTCATTCCGGCGTGATACCAAGAAAGGGTTCAGTTTTACTGTCATGAAATGATTTCTTTGAGCTAGCTCAGAATGCAAAAGCTGTGCATGATGATAAACAATTTCGGTTTCTTTTTAGCAAAAGAAATACTTTCCTTTTGAAATTATTGCTTTTCATTTTCAGACTTCTTTCCTCTTTCAAGACAAGATTAATTTTTCGTTTTAAAGGCTCTGGACATCATATTTTCTACTGTAAGTGTTCGCAGCGGGCTGTTGTGCTACTTGGTGTATATTTTAGAAAAAAAACGCCATTTACATACACGCTGGAGCTGAAGGACACCAGTCAGTGTTCGTGAAGGACACTAGTCAGTGTTGTTGTGTGTAGTGAAAGCAAGACCAGTAACAAAATAGGACACTCAGCCACTGACATGCATTGCGAGAAACAATCTTAACGTATAAGAGAAGTTGGTACAGGCTTTTTTTTTTTGCTTTGACGTTTTATCTTTTAAATAAAAAGTCATTCTAATTAACATTGTTGAAGACAAGTACAAATTTTTGGGTGAAAGGGTCGGTATATGTTAGGAAAGTTTAGCCATTTGTAAACAAAATATTGTTGCTGTAATTTGTCACTTATCAGGGCTGGCGGAAGCTGTCGGGAAAGTGTAGTCGCCATCCTGTAGAAAAGTGGAGCAGCTGTCTCGTTCTAGACTTTGTTTTCATTGCATATATATTAAAGTTACGTTTTAAAAGTTTTCGTCAAATATATTCGGCCAAAACAGTGGGACAGCCCTGCCACCCCATATTTTCCGGCCCTGCTTGTGCAGTTGTCTTAAAGTTAATGCCAAACAGATATGTTGTTCGCTAAATAGCTTGCTTGGACGGAAAGAGACATTCCAGGTTACTCACGCATGTTTCACGCAAAGGCTTGTAAGTTTCTTTTCCCATTTTCCACTTTACCCACACTGTTTGTATGACTCACCAGATCACTGTTGTATACGTGACTGCAAACGCTGATTGATGTCCTTTCTTTTTTCTTGCAGAAAGCCAAAAAGCTGAACGTGTTCAAGAATGATGAAGAAACGTGGGACTACACAGGAACCCTGTCAACAAACACAGCAGGTTTGAAGACGTCATTAATACGACTCAACATATTGTACGCACATCACCATTTGACCGGCTTAGCAGCGGCATACGTCATGCTTATCACGTTATACATCCCAGAAAGCAAATGGTGCAGCAAGCTTTGCCCCATTGTTAGGTTGCAATTTGCTGAAACAATAGCCTATTCAAACTTTGGGCCTTGGGAATTCACACGTTTGCTATTCGTTTATTGTCGGCTAAAGTCCTTGGACTTTCGGTTGTTACAATTCTCACTTTACCCTCTCCCACACTGTTATTGTTTGTCATATTTGAGTTCAAGGCAATAAAAACTATGGGGAGCACTGTTAGGCAAGGAATGTAAAACCGAGCTTCAGTCATAATACAAAGAGTATCGGTTCGGCAGAGAATAAAAAACATGCACAGAAAAGCTTCTCTGCTTCATGATCATGCTCGTGTACGATTTAATATTTGTAAATACCGGTCATTTTCCTTTTTTCGCTTTAGCTTGTGCTTGTTTGAAGTAGCTCTTACTTAAATTCATCTGTGCTCGCCGTTTAAATGAAAATGTTGGTCACCGCGCCGAGCTTCATGCGCCCATTTGAAAACAAAAGCTTCCTTTAAAGAAATCAGTTATTTTGTGAACACTTGCAAAGCCATGATTTAATCTCGCTTCCTTTCGAACTGTTATTTTTGTGGCCATTTTCTACCGTCTTTTTTCGTAATTTAAGAGAAAAGTTTTGTTCAACAACAGCCATCTTGTTACTAACTAGCTGTCACTAAAGAATGCAAGCTTTTACGTGTAGAGACTGATATCGGCAAAAAACAATGCGCGATTGCTGTTTGCAGTTGCAACAAAGCTTTTTTAAAAAATCACGGAAGAGCTGGCAAATTTTCTTCAACTCAGGGTTGTTGGAGGTTGTGCTTCACACTGACATTCCCTTTGAATTTTGAGATTTATGATAATATAATATATACGTGTTAAATGATAATATATAATATACATGTTAAACATCGGCGGTATATTCTAAAGAAACTTGGTCAAAGAACCACAAAGTCGCTTTAACTTATTAACAGCACATACTCTTTCTTTAAATCAAATAATCGTATTTTAAAAAAAACACAATAAAAAAGTGCTTTGGAAATCATTTTATAAGAAACTATCTGCATTATAAAATCAACTGTTGCATATAAAGATTCGGTTTTGCCGTTACACTTAAAGAACTTGAAAACAGTTATTAATAAAACCCAGAATTACGACTATACCCCTTTTTATAAGAAACAACGTATTTGCATGATTATCATGAAAAACTAGAAAGATTAAATATCCATTTAAGAAACTTCAGCGCACAATTATGTTGAATTTCATCTAAAATATGAAAAGCACGTTAATAACTTCTACTATGCCAGTGTTTAACTCGTGTATATCGAATCAGCATCGCAACACGGGCTTTTCTTTTACAACGCTCAGAACTCAGTTATATGAAATTAAAAAGAAATAACTTACTTCCCGCGGGCTCTAGTATTCTTTCGGTCTTTTCTCAGTCGCCATTCGAATTTATTCCATAACTTTTAGGCTCGTTGAACGTAACAGGACTCGCTTCTTGACGGCATCAAACTCTAATCGTCTTTAAGAAATATTTTCTTTATGATAGAGAACGCTTTCAAAGTAATTCAGTTTTGTAGTCTCGAAAGCATCTTTGAGATCACTAAATTTAAAACTCGCGCCATGTTGTTTTTCAGTCAGAGGGAATTTGAATTTGATATTAGAATAATAAATGCTCAATAAACTTGAAACTAACACCTTTTAATACAATTAGCAACTCGGCTGCAACACCTTGCTTATTATGCTCCCATTCATGAATAGATCTGATCTCGAGCCAACAATGGAGAAGGTTTTTAAATGGTAGATTTGCATATGGAAGCGCTTGTAAACGACAAGTTTTAAACATACAATTGTCTTAAATTTTTGCCAGATATATTTATTTTCTAGACTATGTTACCGGTTTGCAATTAGAAGTCGCTGTATTGGAACAGTGAGGTCTCAGATATTCTTTATCACTACGTTTACTACCCATCGAGTAATTCAAATTGAAGTATAGTTAACTCTCGCTATTTATCTAGTTGTTTGCACTTTCTAAATAATAGCTGTTGCCACGTACATGCAGTCGTTGACTGCCAATTCTCGATACATTTGACACAACTTAGTTCACTTTTTCATGTGTTTCTGTATTTGCGAATGTTGAACTGAGGTAAATTTTGATTTATCACTTTTTTCTTTTCTTCCAAACTTAGCATTGCGTTTGCGATTTGAGAAATACAAAGCCGACGAGAAACTACTAAGCCCAACCTCCTTCGTTAGAGTTTTGCCTGCCACAATCAAACATAAACCCCTCTCCCCGTGTGTTATATTTTATACTTTTGTCGCTTCCGAAAGTTTTTGAATCTCGCGCTCGGCAAATCTGTTACGGAACACTGGCCTCGGCTGGCTTTGTTTGTCAAACAAAGGTTATTGCTTATTTGTAGCAAGGCCTTTCTTCGGATTAGGCATGCCTGAACGGATAATTGCAACCCAAAGCTTGATACCATTAGCATAGTGACTACGAAATCGATCTTCAAAGACGTATTAACCCTTTTTCCTGCTGAATTTTGAAAATCCGATCGCTGTCAAACTTGGTCAACTTCTAAATTTCGCGATAGGCATTTTCTGAATTTACATTTTGAGACAAACAAAATGAATGGTCTTTTTATAGAATTTCAATCAACGGTTCAAAAGTTAACAAATGGGTTTAGCAGGATAAAGGCTAAGAAACGTATAAGAACACAGTAGGTATAAGTAGCGTAAATACGTACGAAGGGACCCATCCACGTTGTTGTTTGTGGGCGATGAAGCACGTTTCGCAAAAAGAACTGAACCAAATGTTTCATTCCGTTTATGAACAAAATCAGAAATACTTAGACGCCGCACCTAATTTCATTTCATCCCACCAATCAAATACGGCTCTCCACCGAATGGTGAGAAAAATTGGGTTGCGTGATGTAGAAAAGTGGTTGTTATAACGTTTTTGATAAAAAACCAACAACAACAAATGTTAATTGTCATTTTATGGGTAGATCAGTGAAAGAGCATTGCAGAATTAGGGGAATTGTCTTTTGGGTTCATTGAGTTCCGCTCTAAACTGAAGGACATTTTATTTTATTTAGCCACCCTACCAAGCAAGACGTCACTTCTTGGAACAGGACTTCTCTCCGCCATGTCAGGTTCGTTGGACAATAAAGTTACTTGCAGTAAATAATATTTAAAAAAATGATACTAATAAAAAGCAAACTTTTGCTATTTCTGAACATTAGGTTCCATGGTTTCGAATTTGCAAGCTAATTTCTGTTCCTTTCTTTTCCGTGTCGCAGTAGCGCCATCGTGTTATTGATATTCTGGATCAGGTGACGTTTAATGTAGCTTGCTACGTGGCATTGCAAAACAGAAATCGTAAATGGTTGTGTGTTAAATTATTCAAACTGTTTCCATTCTCAGCAAGTGACACACCAGAGACGAAAGTGCCAGTGGCAAGCTCCACAAACCTTGCCATGAATGGCAAATTAGGTAAGTTTGACAGTTTACAGAAATTTTCAGTATTTTGCACAGGCAGCCCAGACACAAAATGTACAAATACAGTGCAGTGAAATCGCAAATAGGATTTTCAACAAAATTTGACTAACCTTGATCAGATGTTGTTTCTGGTTGTCTGTTGATCCTTTGTAGCTGGTTTTTTGGGCATTTGAAGCGATTTTGTTGCCGTTTCCTTCACCCATTATAGAAGAGAGAAAGGCTGGCGACTTCGTTTGCCGCCAACCCCAATTCGATCGACAGTTTATACATTGTAAATGCCTTAGAAACGAAACTGTAGAATCCGATGAAGAGTGTGATAGAAATCTTAACTTAAAATTTTCTATTCTATTGAGGGTATGGTAAGTTCTAGTAGTCTATGGAGATGGTTGTCACTTCTACACAGTGCTTTTTATGTTTTTAATATCATCTTTTATTTAACTTATCAGTTATACGGATTTATTTTCAAATTTCTGTAACACTAAGTTTAACGGAAAAAAATATGATCGTTTTTATTTGAGAAAGAAGAAGGTTGACGATACTATGGTATCGACTTGACCATATACTTTCCCTGTGTTCTTTTCTCTTGTTTTTGTTATTCCATTGTGTTCTTTTCTCGCGTCTTTGTTATTCCAATGTGTCTTTTCTTTTGTCTTTGTTACTCCAATGTGTTCTTTTCTCGCGTCTTTGTTATTCCAATGTGTCTTTTCTTGTCTTTGTTACTCCAATGTGTTCTTTTCTCGCGTCTTTGTTATTCCAATGTGTTCTTTTCTCGCCTCTTTGTTATTCCAATGTGTTCTTTTCTTGTGACCATGTTATTCTATTGTGTTCGTTTCTTGTCTGTTTTATTTTAACTTGTTCTTTTTGTGCTCAGAATAGTCGTTTGTCTGTTTGTTATAGGTCTTGCGAACACACCTATACCTATCACAAATGAAGCTATCGCAAGAGCAGCAGCTTTTCCAACGGTTCAGAGTAAGTTTACCCCAGTTGGCAAATATCTCTGTAGCCACTGCCAGGGGCATATCTGTCTTTAAGCAATTAATCGTGTACTTACAAGTCGTTCGGACTGTATAATATACAGTGCAACCCCGATATAATGACATCGCAGAGGACCGGACAATTTACCTCGTTATACTGGGGGTTTGCTATAACCGCAACCCCGATATAACAAAGTTACCAAAAAATATAAAAGAACTCGTTATATCGGGGTTGAAACGAAAGGCAAGAAGAAAAACAAGGCAATTTGAGTTTCAGTTTCAATACAATTGTTCAATGTTGAATTTACCGCCAGTTTCGAAGATGTACAATTATCATGTTGATCGCGCGTGTTACTTAAAAAGACCAACAAAGAACAAATAAAATTTTTTGGTAGGTCCGAATTTTTATTATTGTTGTTCGTTATGATAGGGTAATGTTTGACTGTAAGCATACCCAAAATTTGGTTTGTTATAATGGGGTTTTTGTTATATCGGGATTCTTTATATTTGTGTATTAAGTCATTTCTGAATTTTGCACCAAAAAGAACACTCGACTTGCTATCGAATTTTTTTTGAGTTCCATCACGATTTCAGGTAAGTTTGCAACCAATGTGTTGCAAGTCAGGTCCTTAGTTGTTATTACTTTTGACCGCAAGCACAGCTGGCTTCACGTTCTTAAATACTCCATTATCTCTTGTTTAATATGGAGTCCTGAATGATATTTGCCTAAGGTTACTGAACAATTTGAAATATGCAAAAAGACTGAAAATTGAAAAAGTTAATTATGTTGTTTATGTTTGTTCTTACAGTAAATTCGGCTTATCATACAGATCCTGTTATCTCTGTTCAAGTTTTTACACAAATGAGGGTTGTAAAAAAATCAATGCT
>JAODFW020231764.1:0-12467 GCA_027575235.2 Palythoa mutuki | reverse complement strand
TGTAAGAATTATGCGCGATTGTGCGGAAATTTGCAAATTATGCGATCGGATGCGATTATTGACCAATTATGCGGGATTGCACCATCGCACAATATCAGAGGCCCTGTTTTATTGTTGAGTTACATTACACTATTAAAATTTCCATTTGATTATTTACCTTGATTACATAAAATTCCTCCCCAGTTTGTCTCACAGTTACATTGCCAGGGACGATTACATGTTCCATGAACACAGCTAGGATGCGTCATACATCGATTACAGAGTGACCCTTGCCAACCTCTCTGACAGCTGTTGATATGGATTTAGCAAAAATTTGTTATATATAGTTACATTAATTTTTTTCAAAACTCGGACTACAAAAATATTGAAGAACAAAATAATAGATACAAACAATCACACACGTACACATAAATTAATAATCAAAATAGTATGTACATCATAATTGGTCAAATAACTGTAGTTTATTGTGTTGGTAAACCACAGCTAGAAAGTGAAAACACAAAAAGACACTTATTAGCTTCTAGTAACTTGTTCTTTATATGAACTGCTATTAACCTTGAGTTGTTCTAAAACGTGACCCTAGGCCTACAAGCTTTAACTGAACATAAAATATGCAAACTTGCAGCACAATCTAGCAGTTTAACACACACATTACAAGACTTTGGATTTTATAATTATATAAAAATTAGAAGTAAATAATTCATCAAAATGAAACTTCTTAATCAAGAATCGTATTGGACTGTCATCATAGACCAAAAGTACACAAAACAGCAGGTTGCTATCATAGAAACTTACATGCACTCCCCTGGTGACCGACAGAAGCCATTAATAGGATCACAACCAGTTCTACAAATTGCTGAAATATAAAAATAATGTTCATTTAGCTTTATCACTCTGGCAACAACTTTAATTTGTACTTTTGTATTCGGATGGAAAACCCTCTACTTCTTATCACTAACTTAACATCATGGGTTGTTTCTATAAATCAAAACAACTTAATTTTTATTCAAAATCATTTAATTTTCTCTCCACAAAGAATTAATCACAAATAGTACTCATTATTATCATAATTATCATATGCTAATTAAAAACTAAAATACATAAGCTAACTGAAAACCAGGATTCTTGGCTAATTAACTCAGGACTAGTATTAGGTCATCATTAGCAAATGCTGCAAAATTCTGCCATTGAATGAGACATCAAATTTTGGTTTATAATCGAAGTTAAGTCCTAGTGTTAAAAACCTTGCCATGGCAACATCATAGGACCTAGGCTCCATAATTTTAGTTAAACAAATAGTTTCCTTCAAACTGTAAAAACACAAGCTTTAATAGTTTGGTATGTGTGAAAGTAAAAAGATTTCAGAAATTTGTTTCGCATATGCCTCAGAAAGTTGGTCATTGGTGAGCTGGAAGGTGTCAAGTCACTTTCAATGAGATTTTGATAATTCAATCATCTGTCTCACCATCACTAAAAAACCTCGTAAATTATTATTGCTCTCATTATCAGATTCATTATCCCCAATATCAAATTATCATTGTTTGTTATAACTTACGTATGTCACAATGCTGTCCTCTCCAACCAGTCATACAAATTTTATTTCCATGTTCATCACAGGTGTAATGTCCAAACCTATCATTTCTAGGTTTGCAAAGTGTAGTACAAGTACTGCCATAGTAATACTCATCACAGACAACACGAATCTTATAAGCTATGGTTGCTGTTGGGCCATTATAAACTCGATTTTCCCAGGTTTTGTTTGGAAGAATGGTTCCTCGGTGCACTGTTCTGTCAATTAATTCACTGGAATTTTCTAAAACAGAAAGGATGCCAAAAATTAACAGTGTTTCACTTGCAAATGCACATAACTATTTTTATAATTTCCGGAGTGTCTGTCAAACCTTCAGAATAGGAAACGTTTGGAGACGTTTTTGAGTGCTAGAAGTGTGAGCCAGTATAGGGGTCTGGGAGCATGCTCCTCCAGAAAAGTTTAATTTAAAGCTTTAACACTTGGAAATGCCATTTCTAGCATTCTGTCAAAACTGAAAGACACGACTACAAACCCTAGTTGCATTGCTCATTTTATTTTTATTTTAACAGGATACCAAATCAGAGAGAAGTCCACAAACCTGAAGAATCCATATCCCATGCTTCCAAGATCAACAAGTATGTTGTCTGAAATGAAAAAGAACAGCTTTTTGTCCAATTTTATCAACAAAAAGTTTCAGGTAAAAAACCCTACAAAGACAGGGTTGAATTACACAAATTTTATAAAATAACTAACATAACTTGATTAATTACTGAATATGTATATACTTTTTGCTGAAACATTACATTATCACATCTACCTTCTGCATAGCATCAACATAATATATTATCTGTTGTAAACAAAAATTAATATTTTACTGCAGAAAACAAAATCAATGGGCAGTGTAAGAACTAATGCATTTGTTTCTATCAAAAACATAGTGTGTGTAGTAAGAAAACATTTTTTATTACCTTTGATGTTTTATCTTGGATCAACCAACACTTACTTTCCAAACCAAATTAAAAAAAAATAATTTTTAACTACACTGTTAAATTTTTCTAAGACAATTAAGCTCATTTGTAATTTCTTTTAGTTTAAATTTTGCAAGATGCAACAATTGCTTTAAATCAGACTTCAGATATCAGTTCTTAAAAATACAAAACCCAATGTAGAAAAGATCAAACAAAGCCACTATTCATTGGTTTTTTTGGACCAAGAACAAAATGATAACACTGTTACAAAAAAGTGCCAAACAAATTGCTCAAAACTTCACGGTATTTGTCCAAAACATAAAAAAATCTATGCAACGTTCATATGAAAATGAGCGTTGCAAACAATGGACAAGAAAAATTGACTTTCATTTCATTCTAATCTAAATTCAGATAACATATTTACTCTACGTCGATACCGTGTATTAAGAAAAGCCCCATTTTTGGGTCCAAAACGATACTGTCTGTCATTTAATTTTTTGCCTGTGTATAAGTCAAGGTCAGTTTTTTAGTCTGATTTTCACATCTCAAAACCATGACTTCACACATCAAGCAAATACAGTACTAATTAATAACTCAGCTCACCATACTTTGTAATTATATTCTTAAAGCTGCATTATTATTTCCTAATTTAGAAGAAAGCCATAGAACATGACTATTTCTGATGGGATGTAACTTTTCGTATTTCTATGTACCATAATAAGTCAACTCTTAGGTGACTGAAGTCTGTAAAGGAAAATGTAAACAAGGAGTTGAGCAAAACAAAAACTAAGATGAAATACTGTGCACCTGCCGGGATGTGAGCATATTACAGACCTGAAACAAATTTGACTTTTTTTAAGAAATTGATCTGAATTACATCTTAAAATGTTTTAAATCACAAGATACCAAAATTATTAATAGCAAAAACAGGTTGCTTTAATACTCCTCAGGCATCATTAAGTGTTTGAAACTAGAAGTAGAATGAATGATGTATTTCAGCCTAAATGATTAATATTCTCTTATAAAAACCCCAAATGATCCTTGGCCTTGTAACAAACAGTATGAGGCTATAAAAATAAAAAGCTAATAGATGCTAGGTGCAATGTTTTAGGAGTTTCAAAAGAAAAAAAAAACAAATTTAAGAAAATCGTAAATAATTCATGCTTAAGACAACCTTTGATAATATTTACTTTGAACTTCCACTGCCATGCATGCAAAAAAGGGTAAAATTTCGTCAAAGCACTAAAACCCTAACTGCCTTTAACCACAAGTCAAAACATTACAAATTGTCACAAAATATATTATGCATAATTCCTTCCTTGCCTCCCAGGGAGACAAACTAAAGAATAAATAAAATTTTTGGAGTAAGTTCTGCTGCAAATGAGATTTTACATTTAGGTTTGATTTTTGATGACAGTGAGATACGTACCTCGAAACTAAGTAAAAATAAACTGCAGAAACAAACAGAAAACCTATTCAAAACTTAATTATTTTTGTTATACATGTCTCATCTAATTCAAACAGTTAGAAACAGAAGACAGGCAATTTCACATCAAATTCAAAAGATTTTTTTATTTCGTAAACGTGAAAAAGCTATCGTATATTTTTTATAATAAAAACCCACTTAGCTGGTCTGAATTCAGCAGTTTTACTATAATTACGCCAAAGAAACCAGTACTGGCAACAAAATATAATATCAGTTACCATATAACACTTTGTCTTCGACTAGTCAATCGAAGTTTCAAGCGAAATTGATTCTGTCGAAATTGGCAAACATAACTTCTAACAAAAACAAAGTCTTAATTGATTCTATAATGATCGAAAAAACTAAATCAAACTGTTGCACACAGTTCGGATGTCATTATTACCCCGGAAACCATAAATTACCTCGGAGAATCTTGCCTTTCTTTTCTATGTTTTAATTGAAATATATCGCACGTAAATTTGCTTATTTATGTTTGACTTTATACTACAGCATTTTTGCCCAAAGGTATGGTCGCTAATGCAGATGGTTTACATTTTTCAACAAATATCTTGTGTTTCTCTACAAAATAAACTTTGATTTTGTTATTTGGAAACAAAATATTATTCATACAACTCGCTGATAGAACGCATATACACCAAAGAAGTTCGCACAGCGAAAAACGCGATTCTTTAAGGAATATTCATTTAATAGCGACCATGCGGTAGGAAGGAAGCGTTTGAGTCCAGTCAGGGAAAATCATTGTTATTAACTGCATTTTATTAACATATATATACTCACACAAAAGGCTGTCAATCGAAAGACACGTGCTCGAGTTTTACTATTATGATAAACAATAATTTAGAATCTATGGCTGCATCACCAATCGACACACCGAATGTGGACTCAGACACTGGTTTTATGGCGAAACTAGTCTTGTTTTTGCAGCTGTGTTTGTTGTTATATTTTGTCCTTCGACGTTGTTGTCATTTCGCTAAAATGAACGTGCTGCCGTCAGAAATTTTAAGAGCTTTTAAAGATAAATTTAATTTCCGAAGTGGAAAACGTCTTGTAGTTGATTTCGTGCAAAATTGCAAAGTGCCACGAGCGGTTTGTCTGTTAATCTAAAACGAAATAAAGTCCCCCCAGCTAACAAGTAGCTCAATATTGTCTCTCAATTCTCAGACGCGATTTCCCCAAAGGTTAAAAACAGCTGATGGCCGAGGTTGCATTAAAATTTTATTATTGAAAAATACAGCCATCTGCGTGAACCGTCCGCATAAATTTAATCTATATCATTACCAAGGTCTTTACTATGGACTGCTAGCACAATGCTCTACGTAATACCAACAACGCTAACTTTTATGATCTAAAAATACATACTCAGGAAATAGGGGGAAAATCGACTTACCAGCCAAGAAAAGGTGAATCGTAGAGAAATGGGATTGTGAAAGCCGTTCGCCAATGTCATGTTCGTTAGAGTGAATGAATTCGCACCAAGTACTGGTGTAGTGGCTTGCCCGAAGCGACAAGGTCCACTCGATGACATGACTTGATGGTATTCTTTCAGACATATCTTAAAGTAAGTGTCACATGTGTCGGTGCATCGTGGTTGGCTTGCAAATATTGTACGGCTCCCATCACAACAACTGCCATCCGACTTTTCGCCATCAACGTTCTGAATCGAAACCAATTCGATTTCGAATGTGCCGGCGCCAAGGACGGTCTAATTGTAACAAGAGCAATATTAGAACACATTTCAGTGGTTTCATACAAGTGGAGGGGTGGGGGAACGCAAGCGTTACACATGACCAAAACACCATTTCACCCCCAAGGCAGCGCACAAACTTCTAACCTGCACAAGAATGAATTGGAATATCGTTCCCCAAAACAGGCATTTAACACAAAGCTCACTCGCCATCGCCAGCACTATCTAGAAATGAGCCAAGGTCTTGTAATTCGGCAACGAGGCCTATTCGACCGATGCAACATGAAATTTGATTTCGCTCTCTCTCATAGACCATGCAAATCCCTCATACTTCACCGCGACCAACTAAATGTGAGAAATGGTAAAGACAGATGTGAGCTTTTGTCGGGGGTGCGGTAAATACTAACGAGCATGCGTAGATTAATTAGTGACGCAACGTTGATACCCAAGGGCACGTTTATCGCCTCGGTTAAATGGTATTGATTGGTTGGCTTCCACGCCTGCCGTGTAAACACCTTTTAGAGTTGTTTCAGCCTTTGCTAAGTAAAACTCTTCACAATCTCAGATAGATAAAAAAAAATTACTACTTTATGACGAAATTGTCATTCTTCGAAGTTAATCTGCATAGGAAATTTTCTGAACAAACTGTATGTTTATCTTTTCGACCAGACTGTGCGCTTTTCTTGAAGCCGCATTTTAATAACTTCCCAGACAAATTCATAATTTTAAAACTACCGGTTAACTAATACGAGTTTTAGACATCACAAAATTCGGTAATAAAAGCATAAGTAATTGATATCTTGCGGAGTAGTGCAAATGAAAAACGAAAATATATTGGGAAAAGCTTTGAGTTTGACTAAAACAAAATGTTATTGTATCAATTTTCGTGGCTAAAACTTTGGGCATGTTATCAGTGCGATCAAAG
The DNA here is from genome assembly GCA_027575235.2 of Palythoa mutuki. Classification (NCBI taxonomy): domain Eukaryota; kingdom Metazoa; phylum Cnidaria; class Anthozoa; order Zoantharia; family Sphenopidae; genus Palythoa; species Palythoa mutuki. Next base: position 5,873 of record JAODFW020231764.1, on the reverse strand, counting down.
GACGCACAGATGGTGACCAAACGCCTCCAATACAAAGCACTTGAAACATCTTGAAAAACCGTGCATCGCTATAACACATTTTTTGCAAAAAATATAAGAAATAAATCTCACCTCTGAGCAAAAATGGTAAACGATCGGTTTAAAAACAATAAAATGACGCGTGCCACAAGTGTAAAGAAACAAGATACGCTCTGCCGCACAATGTAACAAAACAAGAAAGACATTTTAGCGCATCATTCCGTGGGAAACTTGGTTTAATTTCAAAATAACAACAAAAAAATCCAATGATTTGAGTTAAATGTTGTTTGGTTTTTAATTTTTTTAAACTGGGCCACCCACCAAGTAAATAGTTTATTAAGGCGCGGAAAGCCATTTGCCCGTAGCCGCCCCCCAAGTGTGTGATCACGGGCCTTACATACGCTAGGATAGTTTGTCATTCGAAACCAATGAACCATAATGTTTTTCAAAGAATTACAATTAGAATTGGCAGATGTGCGCGGGAAAGTTCCGGTAAGTTACAATGTCGCCCAATGAATGCTAATTTCTGTCAAAACAACTAAACTCTCTTTCCCTATCATAGATCTTACAGTCACTAATCTGCTTCCTCTTAATGCAAAAAGGAAAACAAGCTATTGAAATTTGACAAAAAGCACTCAAAATCACCAATATTGCATTACCAAATTCTGATCTTGATCGCACGATAGGCGTGTTAGGCTGGCGCGTGTCACGTCAACACATATACGGGCCAATCTTTCAGGTCTTTTAAGTGAACACAATCAGAGAAGTTTTTCTCGCGTTGGATAAACGCTACTGAACTGTAAAAACCAAGTTTCGAACTTTGTATGCCCTCTTCATTTTCTCCATTCGTGTTGCACGTGAGTTTAAGTAGATAAATAATTGCCGTGCTACTTCAAAAGGTCGATGGATATCTTGAGCCCCATACCACAAACAGGTGTTGCGTGGCCATGGTTTCTTTAAGCTCATAGTGTTGACTACATCAAAAAGAGCTCAACTAAAAGGCGTATGTACATCAGTAATCAAGGGTTTCACTGTAAACAAAAAAAGGTTGGTTATGAAATAGAGAAGTGCGCTTGCTTCAAAAGACATCTTTTCTCGAATTTTTTTCCCATTAGTCAAACCTGTGTTCATGTCATAACAACATAATTACCCCGGGGGAACCACTAACAATGAACTTCTTATTTACAAATGTTTGATTTCAAAAACTTCATATTCTTGATGTAAAAGATCTTTTGCAAAGTAATCAGCCCGTTACACATAAGTTTCAAGCAGACTCAGACTGTTTCGAAAATGTAAAGCATAATTTATTTGGAAATGGTATGGTCGACTCATGGTTGATAACATATTCAAGATTGTAGCCGAAGAACAAAATTTTGGTTTAGGTTAGTGCAGACGAAACAAAAACTAACAAGGTTTGTGACTCGTTGTGGTAAAGTCACAGCAAACTGTGATTGATTCAGTTTTCTGTTCCTCTACATGACATAAATCTTAAAGCCAATTTTTATCAACGGTGAGGTGATCCAGTTATATTTTGTTTACTCTCCTACCAAAGAGAAACTGTATGTTCTGCAGACGTGACGAGTCATTGAAAAGACTGGGGGGTACAAAATACTGTCTTGTCAACCCAGTTAGATTAAACGCAAAACGACGACTCGCCGACCCAACATAAAATCTAATAAACACAAACAACAACTATTTCATGGAGAAGATGCGGTACGGAATAAAAAGGTTCAGACTATTCGAACTTTAGTTTACAAACCAACAGCAAATGTTTATTTTAAATACTAAAAAATAAGGAAACTCTGAAATATTGTATATATGAAAAACACATAAACAAACAAAAACACAAAGATATAGATAAGGCGGGAAAAGTGCAACGTTTGTCAAAGCGACTGACGTAGACTCAAATTCGAAATGACACTGGGGGGCAACAGCTATTGAAACGAAGAGCAAACTTATTCCATCATAGTGTACATATAAGTAAAAGCAAGCTTTCGAACATCTTGAATTATAAAAAACATCCTTTAAAAAGATTTTAACTTGGCCATAGACGGAACATAATTTTTTACATATGTGGTCTTATACAATCTTCTTATAGTTGTAATGAATTGAAACGCCATTAATTCGTGGACTGTGTTATCTAACATGTTTCGCAGCAAAACATTTTGACAAAGAAAAAAAAGACAAAACCTAAGTAGATTATGACTCCTTTGTATCATTTCAACTTTGACATAAGCTGGTTTAACTTTCCTATTTCATAGCCCAATAAGTGACAAAGTCTCATTTTAACTGAAAAATAAACTCAGTAGAAATAATGCGGAATATATTTCCGACGAGTTTATTATTTTTTTGTAGTTGTATTATGAAATCAAAACCGCTCATGTAAGTCAAAAACTTCACGAGTATCGAAACTTAAGACAAACATGTTATGGGCTATAAACAAAAATATATCTTAAAAACGAGACCTCAGTTGCAATTAAACAAAAAAATTATTTAAATGGTAAGGCAACAAACAAAGTTAACATGTGTTGTTTGATGCTAATTTGCGTAACGCATTTGCATGAAAATGGAGTCTGCAAACAGAACGCAAATCTAAGCAATAAGTCGTTGACCCCTTTTTTATAACAAAAGCGAACACATGGTCTCAAGACAATAGAGGCAACTTGACAAACAAACTCCCTTCAACAACACGCACAACATTTTGACCAACTAAACTTAAAACTAATGTTTTAAAACATGTTAGTATAAAACTGTTGAATGCGAGAAGAAATTATCCAAAATATGATGTGAGTGACTCAAGCATAGCAAGCCTTTCATGCATCACGACAGCCAATGTGCGGATCGACCGCATGGTCAATTAGTATTTTTTTCTAAAATCAATTGTCTTCATATACTGTCAATTGTCTTCATATACTGCTATAAGTGGCACGTGCCATCGTTTATATGTTTTAAGAGTTTGCAAATTCACTGCAAGTGAGTTTGATTACTCTCCTAGATAACAAGTCGATTTTCTAAAGATGTAAAGGACGAAAGGCAGAAGAAAAGAGGGAGCCATGGCAGAAGAAAAGAGGAAGCCAAATATATCGTGTGATCGTCAGTTCAAAATGGTATATCTTGAAGGGAAACAAAAGACGCGATGTGATGGCATGCATTTAACCAATTTTTAAACCATCAGCCCATACCACGTGCGTGGCTCACTTAAGCATTGCGAAAGAGATACGCGTGCCCAATTACCATTGTCATGCAAACTTTCTCAAACACCTGTTCGATATAGATTTTAAAACTTATTTTCGCAAAATCTCATCACATAATCGAACAGATCAGAAAAACCCAGAAATTAAAAAAAGTGAACTGGATTTACACAAGCAATGCTACTAGACACACCGACTCGCTTTTAGTATGGACTCTCTCTCTCTCTCCGTCGGATAAAAGCTTATTAATACGCGCGCTAATTAACATTTAACAATTATGAAACAAGCGGAGACGAAGAACCCTACTAATTAACATTTAATTTTCATTATCTTTTAACGATTGTTGAATAAGTGGAGGGAACCATGTATGCGCGTTGTCGCATCGCAAGTACCGACCACGTGCCAGCACAACGCATATGAAAAACCAATAAATGATTTGCTTTATTGGTCAAACGATTTGTATATGATTTACAAAAGTCAATAGAAAGAAAATGGCAACGCATAAAGCGTTACTTTCAACTTAATATTCAATTTTGTAATAATCTTGAGCGAGTTAATGAGGGCCACGCGACAAAATAGACAAGAGTGTTTAAATGAAGAGCGAAGTATTAGTAACAGTATACTGGTATGTGCGTTGGTACGAAAAGGTTAAGTTATAGTCTGCACGTGAATTTAAAACCCAAATACAATTTGTCCAGAACTGAAAACAGAAAACAAACCATCCGTCTAACAAAATGGAAAATACAAAGAAAAACAATATAGGTATATTTGAAGCGGATAAGAATGTTCGTCAGGTTTATGATCCGCAGTTTAGATTATTCTTGCTCGCAGTTTTCTCATTTTAACTGAAACGGAACGTGATAAAAAAAATTTCGTTCATCGACGTTGAAATTTACAAACCAATTTTATCAAGGAAGGTGGTCCATGTTTTGTCCTTGCCCATTTATATCTTTGGATTTCACAGCGATTAACTGCATGTGCAAGCAGTTTCTGTAAGATCTTTTTAAAAGTGATAAAGAGCTATAATCTCAGCTGATAGGCAAAATGTGCTTCAGATAACATATTTAAGTTGCCCCTCTCTCATTTAAAAAGAAAGAAAACTAGGTATTTAAAATTTGTGACAACCTTAACTGAATTTCCTATAAAAGAGTTCAAAAGTTACATGTAAATTGCTACAAATGCTCTGACTTGAAACAATTTTCAGAGTTTTTATAACTTTCTGAATCGCATCATTTGGGTCGTTGAAAAAATAGTATCCGTTGAAAACCAAGAAATGCACAGCGGATTTTCATGCAGCTCTCCATATAGCGGTATTCTTTACGACATGGGATAAAAATTAACAAGAAATAATAATAAATATAAATCTTAGGAACGCTAACTTATAAATCTCAGGAATGCTGATGTGATCGTTCTTGATATTTTTGTCTTCTAAAGAATAACACTCCTCTAAAAATAGACGCCGTTTTAAATTTAACTCGTGCATGCACATAGTTTGTACGTTTTCAAATTCGATTTTGCGATTTTTTGCAAGGTGTTGCACGATTTTGGAGAGATAGCTACTTTTTCTGACTGCCCTCGGTGCTCCGTTTTCCTTGTGCCTGGTGATTTTGCCGTTTGTCCATAATACGTGAAATGAAATTTTTGGCAATTTATTTTATAAACAACGTTCTGCGTCTGTTCTTTCTCACATTTGTATCTTTGGGTCTAAATAGTTGCTTAACTTGCTGATCGGTTTGTAAGCTGTTTTGATACCCTCTCCCCTTAGTACTCTGTTGTTGTTTTTTTCAACTGACACTCTGTACGTACGGGATGGATACACGGAAGGGGGAAGAGCTGTTGCTCGGACGACGGCACAACAGATTCTGAGCGTTGCTTATGACTTTTTCCCTGCATCTTCGGATGAATGAAGGTAAATAATTATTTTGTAAAACTCGTATCGATTACGTGCTTTCGGTTCAAATTGTTTTATCTGGTCGGTGATAGGAATTTTCTCTGAGCTACATCAGTTGTTTACAAAATTGGTTGCCAAAAAGGTTATTTCACATATTATATAGACAAACGACAAGATCACTAGCTAAGCTAGCTAAATCCTTTTACGAGCCTAAGTGGCCCATTGGAATCGGTGCTTATCTCCGGTTTCTGTAGTGTTAAGTGGATGAGAGTCATTGACTCCCCTTGGACAGGACACAAATCCATCGCAGGTTAGCCCCCAGCAGAAGCTGGTACTCACTTTACCAACCTCGGGAGGATGGAAAGCTTAGTCAACTTTGGCGGAAAAGAAGGTCACACAAGTATAATCAACACTCAGCTGAGCCGGGGTTTGAGCCTGGGACCTTGTGGTTAGAAGGCAGAGATCTTACCACTGCGCCAACCACGCCGCTCACATTCTAGTCCGCCATAATAGTTCTAGTTCCAGTCCTCGCGCGTTGCGTAGCATCTTTCCTGATCACGAGATACAAGAAAAACACAGCACCAAGGAGCAGTCACAAAAATTAGAAATCTCTTCAAAGACAAAAGTGCGAAATACACTTGCCAAAAGTTATGTTAATCTGACAGTTTTAAATGGCATCATAAACTCTTATTAACTTAGTGCGAGGTCCGTACCGTAATTTACGTGCCCGAGTTTTTCTTATGGACCGAGAGCGCAGCTCGAGGTCCATGAAA
>JAODFW020231763.1:0-20030 GCA_027575235.2 Palythoa mutuki | reverse complement strand
ACTTTACTACTGTTTTCCGTAAGACAAAAACGCTTCCATGTCTTCATATCACTTTGCGTTTTAATTTTTGTATTTGTTGGTTTTTTGTTGACGAATAAATTTATGAAACTCATCTACGTTTGCTTTGTTTTGATTGTCTTTTCCCCGTTTCGGGGAGTCCATTGCCCAAAACTCAATGAGTAATTCCGCTCTGCGTTAATTTTTTTTATTTGCGTGAACAAAACGGGCAATCGCGAGCGGGCAAGATGGGCCTATCTTGCACGCTAGTGTAACCAATCAGAACACAGAATTCGCTTCATGTTGTCCGCTCAGCGAGCCTACCATATAATAAAGCCACTTGAATATGTAATTTGTTTGGTGATATTGCGACTTACTGCGGCCATGATCTGAGCTCATCAATAACGTGCCAAATCCAAAAACCAAAATAAAGCAATTTAGAGAGTTTTTCACAATGAACGCCGGATTGGAAATGTTGCCACAGATAATAAGATTACGCTGGGTTCTCTTTAATACGTGAATCACAACTCCTATACTGCCAGAGCTATTGAATAAACAGAATAACATGATTACTGTTATTTATCATTGCTATTATTATTAATCTCTTATTGTTTTAGAATTTGTTCTAAACATAAATTGAAAGATGTACGTTGCTTTTATTTGTTGTATTATATTCATACCGCGAGTGTGGGTTCGGTACAAGAGGCCATGCCATTATGTTACCAAAATAACTTATTCACGTTCTTAATATACCCGAACAAGGATTACTGATGAAAAACTTCTGGTCTTTGAAGGACGCGTGCTTTCCATCTGTGCCCTCCTATTTACAATAGCTGACTTCTACAGTTTTAAGGCACTCCTTACATTTCACGTAACAGCACCAATAGAACTTGCAGAAACATCTTTCCTTCTTTACGATTTCTACCGTTCTGTAACCACGATTGCAACACATCAAGTCACAACCGTCAATCGCCTGGGAAGACTTGTTGCATTGCCGTCCCCGAGTACCAAGAGAGCCAGTTTTAGAATTGTAGTCACAGAAATTGGGAGAGTCATGGATATAAACAATGTCTGAGGTTGTAAAAGGTTTGTACAATTTGTTCTTTGGAACAAGGACCTGGCGCGAGCCGATCAACTTTCGGTTAACTTCCGACGCTCCGTCAAATTTATCTTTTAAAAGTACACCAACTTTATGGAACGGCGGCATTACTCTCCAGCAAGTCTTGATATTGCAGTTTCCTGAGACGCCATGACACTTGCATTCAATTTTCATATTTTGTGTGATTGCCTAAAAACGAATGAAAATAACTATAAAATTCTTAAAAGTCTACTGGTAGGGTAGATAATATTTTCTAAGGTATTATCGTGAACCTAATACTTTTTAACATTGTAAATAATAATGATGATGATAAAAGTAGTGATAATAATACTATTGCTGTACCGTAGATGAATCAAGGAATGCAAAACAACTGTAAATCCGTCATAAACTTCCACCAATTTCAGCTTCAAAATACAATTAAAAAAAGGAAGAGCGGCATAAAATCCGTGCTGTCAATCATCCAGCTCACCTGTCTTCCTGCCTCATTATTGTGTAGATTCATCAGAACTCGTGCCCGGGCCCCCACCTCTCTCCCTTGTTCACGGGCGTCCACGAAATCTCGCGAGAATTTTATACCAGATGCTATGTCGTCGCTACATCCAGCCCACTCAAAGCCTTGCTTGGAGTCCCCGCGGTATTTTAAATCGCAACTGCATTTACTGCCAAGTCTTCCCGCACTGCAGGCTCGAGTTACAGCAAAGGCAACGCCTGCAGAGGATATGGCGTGGACAAAGCCGGCTTCTCTTGTTCCTTAAATGTTAGAAAGAAACAAATAAGGCAGGCAAAGGATTAAGACTAGGATTTGCACTTCTTTCAAAAACGATTTTTCAACAACACCAGGAAACGAGCCTTGATTCACTTTTTATTCTTGAGCCTGCATTGTAACTCAGCATTAATACTAGGACCGTTTACACGTAATATTGAACGAAACGGATCGGATAAAAACTCAGTGGTACCGGTAGCTTAGTAATACGAACGCCTTTACACAAGCAAGAGTTAGGAACGGATCGGATATTAAGTTGGATTCGTAATCAACATGATCTGAAAAGGTTACGGTAATGTCTGGCCCAGAAAAACTCAAGGAGTTCGGTACTCAAAGGAGTTTTGAGCGTTTACATGGCGCAACGAGAGAAAAAAGAAAGGGTACGGAACCAAATTTATCCGATCCGTTCCCAAAAGGAACCGCACACGGTTGCCCTCATTTGATAGAACGAATAAGACTTCGTTTACACAACTGAGATTCATCCAATCCGTTCCACTTTTATTCGATCCGCGTTCTACTCTTTTGGTGCAGTGTAAACGGGCCTTTATTTTCGCGATTTTTGCGACTGAAAAAAATTCGCGAATATAAAGTTCCGCGAAAAACAGCTAACGCAAAAAATATAGACGCTAAATCAAATTACATTTTATGTGAACCTTTGTTTAAGATTTTCTCAGATTTACATGAACGAATAGCGAGAAAATGTCTTTTAAACGTGAAATTGGTCAACTTGAGAAGGCCGGGTAAACAACTGTAGTTCATCCCCTTTGAAAACATTGTACCGATCTTCGCGTAAAATCTAAGGTTAAGTCATCTGCTTTCATGCATGACACGATAAAAGACACCTACACTATCGTCCACAAAATCGATGTCTGAGTCTGCGAAACAAGTGTTTTCCATAGCACAGCGGCTGCAGCAGCATACTTTGTGAAATGGTTTGTTAATAAAGGTAGTTGCCTCTTTAGCGTTACGAGACAAGTTGCACAAAATTTACCGCGTGTAACATCAGCTTATACAAAGATTAACTACTTTAAATTCGATTGTCTTCCGGCTTAACAAATTTTAGAAGCAGATCAATGAATCTCGTGCGATCGGCGCATAAAACTTCCTTAATGTGTCTAGCATTACATAAAAGCGATTAGGGTCCCAAAATAAAAGAGAAAAAAACCCCACAAAATTGAATGGGATAGTGGCCGTGGATTTGGCTGATAGACATTTCAAACATTTTTAAGATAATCCTTTCGCCGCGAGCTTTCTTTGACTACATTCTTGTCGCGTTTCTTTTGCCGTTTGACGCTGATTAGCCGACAAAAACTGCCATTACAAGGGATCTACAATACTTATAAGGGTGGGACGGAACACAAAAACCAGCGGACAGTACACTGGTTCAAACCCTTCACCTTAGGAATTTCAGTTTCAATTTAATATTAAATAATATGAATATAATATAAAGCTTATTTCAAGTTCATAATATTCCAGATAATAAATCATATATTGATGACTATTTTGGTTGCAGAGACTATTCTAATGAACAAAGAGTTTTTTAATCGTACCAGTTTTTGTCAATGTAAAGGTTCGAGAGTAAAGGTAAATGTTTTTTAAGGACTATCTTAACATTTAAAATGGCGTCGGCGAATAACTCAAACAGATAATGTTATAATTCAAGGTTGAGAAAATCACGCTTGTTTTATAAGAAACAGTAAATTTTGCCGAGCCTCATTGTTCTTATGTTTTTTGGCAATTTCAGCCTGAATTTGTTCTTAATTGTTCTTATTTCTGTGAGCAGTTTTTAATAAAGAAAAATAAGCCTTGGAAAATGAAACGCCTTGCGCCACACATGTATTGTACGGCTGAATTTAGAAGCGAAGTACCTTCATCATTATTTATTGAGCAGTCTTTATAGTGAATCTATTTACGTTTTATGTTTTATGCTGTATCGCTAAGTTTTAGTCAATTTCCTACCACAAAAACCTTACTTACCAAGCCTCAGCCTGAGCTTGTTCTTAAATTATTCTTAAATTTTGGCAAATTCGAGCCTTGTTGTTCTTATAAAGTTGTTCTTATTAGAAAAAGCGTGTAAGTGTCGGAGCAACAATTTTTAATTAAATTTACCTAATTACTTTGTTCTTCTAAGCTGTGAATGACTAGAATTTAAGACGACGCCCTTTGTGACACTGCATTGTAATTACCTCCATTTGCCGAGTTTCCGAACACAGGAGACCTTTTAAAATCCACAGTTGTGCAATTCCAGCGGCGGAATTTGAATTGGTTCTGACACTCTTTCAAAGCCAGCGATGCTCCCCGTTTCACACTGTCCATAAAAGTCAATTTTCTCTTGCATACTTGAATCTGGCGTGTGTTCAAAAGCTTGCCAATGTCATCACAGTTTTTCTTGGTTCTAAAATGCTGCACAGAGCCAGATAACGCCAGAGACCTGTAAAGGTACGCATGTAAGTTTAAAACAGATCATTTAGCCCCGTCTTAGTTAACTTAAATTGAACAAAGTATGTAAAAAATGGGAAATGTAATAAAATGATGGTGATGTCTGATCTCCCCTACGCTTGAAAATAGACGACCACTTCAGAGATGAAAGCCTGAAGTAGTTTTAATTTGTAAAAAAAATCTCCCTAAAACATAACTTTTCGAAATAAGGACTAAAAGATTCAACTGCGTATTTTCGCGTCATGAGCAAAACCTTTTTCCGCTGTTAAAACTTTTCGCTTTCCGTGGCCAAAACTTGAATCTCTGATTGGTTTCATATCCAAATAAATAAGGGGATTATTTAAATTTTTCAGCAAACAAACTAATAAAACAAACTAATAAGTTAAACAAACTTACAGCCATTGGCTTGATTGTGCTTCCGTCAGCATTGTCAGAAATATTGCAAACCACAGCTTAAAGTGAGGCATGTTGTAGAAAGTCCTATCGCTTGATAAAGCGGCTTCTTCTGCAAATATCAAAGTGTTGTTAGCCATAAAATACGTTCAAAAACAAAAGAAGTTAATTAAACTTTCAGGGCGGCAGGCAATACAAAGCACTACCGCCTAATTGTGACTCAGGAAGAGTGCCGCACAAGAATTGATATCTCTTAAATGTGCTGAAAAGAAACTGCGAACGTAGTTTCAATACAACAAAACAATACCAAGAGGCGGCCTTTCAACTGTAATTAAAAACTTCATTAAAAATATGACAAAACTGAAATCATATTTCATTTAACAGAAAGGGTTTTTAGTTACAGGCATAAGAACATGCTGAAATTTTGAAAATTTAACCAATCTACGAATCAAGAACTGATTTATTTCAGTTTGTATCTTGCCTGAAAATCTTTAAAATTGTCTAATAAAAGGACATTGGAAAAACCTTTGTTTAATCCAGTTTTATCGATTAAAAAACACATCAAGGGCTTTAACTGGGAAGTACATCACTTTAAAGATCACTTTAATAAGTATTATTGCACTTGAACACTATAACGGTCTATAAAAGAAGTAATTAAGATACAGATAGACTTTTATTTCAATAAGATATTGAGCAAGAATTGTAGCCCTTATCCAATTAAAATCCAATTGCACATAAACTAGGAATGTCTTAACTTTTAAAACAATTGATGAAACCCTTTAAAATAACCATTCATTTTGTTCGTCTTTAAAAGGAAATTTAGAAAATAATCACTGCTTCACCAAATTTCAAAGTTAACATTTTTTTTGGCAATTTTGTGACTTTAACTTTTTAAAACTTGACATGAAAAGGTTGAAGACACCTAAAAAAGGCCAAACTACATAATTCATTTAACAGAACAACAAAGTTAAATAGCCAGTTCGAAGGTGTGAAGAAACTATTTCCGCTTTTTAAAGAACTGTTTTATTTATTTACACTTGGGAATTGACGCCTTTTTTATTGAAAGTAACAAAAGCGTGGCACGAGAACTTTGAGACAAGTTTAATGAATAAAGTGACAAACAGTTTTAATAATTAATAACACGTTTTTCTTTCAGCCCAAAGTCAAGCGAAGATACTGTAAGCAATTTCAAATGTGAAAAATGTCTATAGCAAAGTGACTGCCTTTTCGTTTTACTTACTTTAGAAGAGTCAAGGTCATCGACATTAAAACAGCTAATGAATGTTTTTCGGCAAGTGTCTGCACAACAAATTGATGTGCAACATTTTGCGCTTTTCGGAAATTAGTTTCCGGTAGCCATACAACTCATCGGATTAAGTCGCTAATTTTGGTCTTAAGAATTACTGGGTTCTATAAGCATAGTAAGAAATTTTCCTATTAACAGAGGAATCCTTGTTTCGCTTTCTCTTTGTATCGACTTTTTGACGCGAATGGCTTACAACTTTGGATCTTACCTCAAAGTTTTGACTATACAGAGCTCCTCAACAATCTCTAGTTTCTTGAAGATCTCTGTTGCGTTAGAAATGGCGCACTGCATCAGGGAGATGTTCTACTCGCTCTACTCCTACTTTATATAGACTTTTATAGTTGTATAGCAAGTCTAATGTCATATCCAAAATTACCTCGTAGGCAGTACAGAATTGAGTCATTTCCCCAGGGGAGGTCCACCCCGCCAAAACTATTGTTTGATAAAATAAGTCACATATTTCCCGACTCTCGATAAAACGTTTTTCTTCGTTAGTTGCCTAAAAACCTCTCACTCGACTTGATGTTATCAGTGCAAGTGTTACGGCGTGAACTTGCTGTAGGCGGGAAGTGGAACTGTTTAATGCTCTTGATGTCATTAAAGATCCAATTAATTCGATATCGTGGTTTAAGTGCCGTATAGAGTATCATCTTCAAAGACCAGTAGTGGTTTTTATATTAACTACGCTTTCGGCATATTAAATGTTAAGTATCTTGTTATTTCCCAAAAACTTAAATTTCCGTAATCGCCTTAAATGAAGTGTTAAAACGAAGTAATTGGTAAACCGAATGAACGAATCGCTGCTGAATATTTGAGATTCTAATTGTAAGTTTGTTTACAAAAGGAATTAATAATACGTAGGCGGCCTTGTTATCTTCAATCCGGTAAATTCAACTTTGGTAATCCGCTATTTTACTCTATATCAGCATATGACCTCAAAAAGCTGTGGCGTGGGCGAAACATAACGGCCTGTGTGTGACGTCTGCATCTTCCAATTTCACAACAGCTAACTACGTTTTCTCTTTTATTCACCAATATCATTCAAAAATCTTACTGGCTCTCAGGTAAATGTGGATATAATCTTTAACCCCAGGACTAAAATAAAACAGACTTCATTTCTTTAAAGTCTAGTTGCAATAGATCGCTGGTCTCCCACAATTTTTCCATCTTTATCAACTAGCAAAGCATCGCACATAAGCTTTAGCTTTTCTTTCAAAGCAAACTTTCCATCGACGCCTACAGAGACCAATAAAAAAGGCAATATAGAACAGCCATACAATTTATTAGGCCCGCGGCTAAATTAATGCAAAATTCCTCTAGTCCTAAAAGCCAACAGTAAAAATACCTAGGGTTTTATATAACCAAATGAAGCTGGCTTGATTAGATATTTTCATTCGTCTGCGAAACTTGTCATATTCTGTACTCCTGTAAGCCTATTAAAGGAAGCTTTTCTAACCAGTCTAACAAACAAGGTACAATTGATGTCATCAATTCTTTTCTCATTCTAAAGTTCTATCACGTTTTGTGCTTAAAAGTCTGTTTATGGCTGAAGTTTACATGTATTGTCAGTATTGTGGAAGGTAGGGCTCGCTTGTCGCCCCTTTCTCTGTCGTAAATCCGGCCGTTATGCAATTCCGGCCGACCAACTTGGGATTTGTATCTCACACGACATCATCAAATTATATTGTGTAGTAAAAGTAATCAACTACAAAACTTCATGTGAAACTTATCAAAATGCGAAGGCGCTGAACGAAAATAACATTTTGTAGCTATGCCTCTTTGGTGTAAAGTCCTTTGTGAAAACATAGCCTGAAAATAGCACAGAAGCAACTTCTATTTCCTAATACCGTGCAACAATTTATCGGTCATCCTGTTGCAAGAACCGATAAATCAAACGGTATCTTTATTTCCGTTCGACTTTGATAATGGCTATCAAAACATTGAAATTGAAAGTTAAGTATGTTAAATTATTGTTATTCAATATCTTGGTTCGGCAGATGATCTTTATCAAAACGACTATTTTTAGGATCATTAAAATATTCATTTAGACTCGTACTGTGGTTTTAAAATGGCCGCCACTGACTCAACAGGTTTCAACAACAACAGGTTTGTTTTTCCACATGTTACAATAGAGAGTTTTATAATTAATTCATAACAATATGGCAGTGGAGGGTGCAGGATTTACAACCCTAAGCCTAAGGTGTTAATCAGGCATTCCTGCATCCTTTTACAATTTTAATAATCAATTACTGAGCGGCAAAAGCTGAGGAGGTCAGTATACATTTTAATAATCTAGAAAAAGTTCATAGGGTGAGAATAGTTCGTGAAACAAATTTATTGAGAATAAAATTAACGCGTATGTCCGACATTCCGGAATCACCACAACTCCACCATCAAGGATTGCAACTTCAGCAAGACATAGATCCCCCTACACAAACAGATATCTCCGCAAAGAAATTGTTTCATCAGAATATGCGAACTGAATACGCGGCTAGTTTATCGGTATAATTGATAGTTTGATAAAAAGTGGGTAATGCTAAAGATCGGATTGTGATCCGCCTTCTTCGTAACACGCTTTTTAAATGAGAGCAGCTTTAAAAGCCAGAGACTCAAATCGGACAAAATGAACACGCTCAGGCTGAGGTTCGATGATTAGGAAAATTTTCCTTATAATAATTGTAATGTCTTTATTTCATTTGTTAAAAGTACATGAGAATTGTGTTTTTTTCTGAGAGAAATATCTTTTTATCTGGAGCAAACCTTATCTTGCTCTAATTATATTGAACATATCTACAGAAAGGTTGGTCCCGATCTTGGTCTACTTAAGAGAGTACGTGACTTTGTTGGCCATGACACATGACAAGTAAACATATATAATGCTCTTATATCCTGCCACATATATCTGGATTACGCTTCTGTTGTGGGATGGCCTGGATAAAGGGATTACTATAAAATTACAACGACTACAAAATGGTGCTACTAGGATCATAACAAGATCATGAGATACTGACGGAGTAAGGGTGGCCCACCCTAACTCAGAACAAGAAATTAATGAAGAAAAAGAAATTAATGAAGAAGATTATGAATGGTAAACCGAGCACCTAAATGTCTTGAAGAGCTTTTTAGTCGTAAGGAATAAGTAGCCAAAACAGCGTTACGCTGTTCTCTAAATAAACTGGCTGTTCCGTTGCCAAAAACAGATTGTTATATAAGCAGTCGGGTAGTTATACAATAGCCACATCTGAAAGAATGGAACGACTTTTTTTTAATACCTAATGAATAGAATCTTCCTCCATCCCAGGGTTCCTTTCTTTTTTATCTACATGCCTATTTATTATATATATTATTAGTATAGTAGAGTTTATTGACTTTTTATGAATTTTTAGGCGGAATGAGTTTGTGGTCCAGTGGCCAAAATGTCTAATTTTTTTAGTAGAAACCCACTAATCAGTCAAAACAAATACTGTAAAGAATTTTGAATTTTGTTAAAATCATTTATTTTTAATTTTTTGAACCGGATTTACGATAGTCACGTGATTCGAGTGGAGAGAGGAGAGTAAACTTTTCCCCGTCTTTTTGTTAAGCGGCCGCCTTATTTTGGCATATCTTCTATCGGAGATACAAATTATGTCTATCTTTTGAACTATTTTTCCGATAACAGATTTTCAAAATTAATTTTTGAAGAGAGATTGAAATAATCTTGCTTTGAATTTGAGGCAGATCGGAATGTAAATTTTCAAATGTATTTCCCTTTTAACACATTCTTACCATTAAATGTCTTTCAATATTCCATATTTTGTTGCCTTCTTTTTTCTGTACAGAAATGCCTATAGTAAAATCACAATAAAAATCACAATAAACCACCACAAAATGGGGTTTAGTGACTTGAACTACCACCATATGTTTATCACAACTTTGACGATGATGAAGTAGCCAATCAGAATACAGGATTTGTGGTGGGCCATTTGTAAGTTTCTACTAATGCGAAATGTCTCAAATCTTGGACAAGTGTTTTATTCCAACAGACTAACACTATAAAAAAACTTTTGGCTACAATTTTGGACTTGGTTATTTCTCCAACTCTTGCTTTTTGAAGAACAAAATACCATCTGTCTGGGCGGATTTCATTTAACAGGAACATCTTTCATTTGACGACTACTGCTGAGTCCTAATAATTAATTTATGGACGCATTTTCTGTCACTGACGCGTTTACCTTACAAAAACAAGTTGCAAATCACTGTAACCAATATTCTAGGTTACATATGTTATCAAACAGCTTGGATTTTGTTTAAAATTTGATAAAATAACAAGAGCTAAGTGTGTTACAAAAGTGAACAAACCTAGACAACAACAGATGCCGAATGTTTTACAAGAGAAAGTGTAATTTTGACAACTGTGATTTAAATGATGCAGTTACTTCAGATGCACTATAATACTGTTAACTGAAACTAGCTAAAATTTTTCATCAAAACGTGCCGTTTGAAAATTAATCTCAACATCATTGGTGTGGCATTTAAAATCAGTTGACCATTTGTTATATTTACAAAAAGAAATACGTGCTATAGAAGTTGTCTTAATTATCACTGAAATGACAAAACAACTGTCTCTCCCGCTGTGTTGAAACCTTGGGTCGTGCATGCCATTGGAAAGAAATAAACCCACGAAATCATTGAGCTACGAAGCTCCATTTTCGCGCTCAAAAGTCCACCAATTGAGAAGAAAATAGTGAATTTGGAACTGAGATATGATACAGGGGCGAAAAAACTCGAAAAGACTTGCAGTGAGTCAGGTTCAATTGTTCTTTTTTGGCACTCGAAGGTTTCTAATCTTACTGACTTTTCATACTTTTAAAGTTAGAAAATCCATTGTCTTTTATATATATCTATACAGATAAATTCATTGTTTATATTTCTTATAGCATAAACATAATAATGGATAATGCACTTCAGAGGAACAAGACAAAGCATAACCGTTTGATTCTAGCTATATTCGTGAATGAGAAAAAATTTGTGATATTAGTGGAGCACAGAAGGCTTGTTAGATAAGATGCCACCTAGGGGGACTACTTTGAAGCCAAGCCGGCAGAAGTTGTTAAACTGTGTAGCAATTTTAGATACAAAAAAGTATTCAAAAGCAGCTCGGGAAAGATCAAATCTTGCTTAGGTTTGGATGAAGTCGGTTCAATCGACCTTATGTCAACGATGAAGCTACATGCACTGTTGGTTTTATTTTAACTGAAACTCGATTGCAGAGCAAGAATTTTTTTTTCTTTTTGAAGTAGATTATTTAGTTATTTAATATTTATAATATAGAAGCAGGTATTTTAACACCCTTCATGCAGCTGTGCATGCAACAATCCACTCCAAATTCAAGTACTGCACAGCACGTTCAAGTCGGACTACACTTTCACGCACTTAAACCTTGAAACACTCAGTTGAAAACAGATTCATGGTTAAATCTAGAATTATTATTATTGAAATTCTAAATATGCAAACATTCTAAACTAAAAAAACGAACAAATGAAATCGTATACCTTTTTGCCTTTAGATTCTGTCTTACCAAGAGTTAACAAGACCACGGTCTAGTGAATGTGCGGAGGTTTGTTTGCTCCGTAAATTGTGATTACCTGTGAACTGCCTCAATTTTGTGATAGACTGCTGACATCACCAAGTTGAACTGCTTAATATCAAACCTTTTAATACGCCGGAATTGGGTAAGTCTTGGCAAAATTTAAGGTAAACCTTTAGATGTGCCGGCCTTATGAACAACCCACGTAGAAATATCACATCATCATCATGGAGGAGTAATTGAGCTAGTCTATCATATCAAGTGTAAAAATGCTCGCGGTAGATTCATTTTGTACAACTGCAAATTTAATCTCTTTTTGATGAGTGTCTTAACTATAAAAATTAGTCTCACACCAGGTGAGGTAATTGAGAAATACATCTGACAGTGTTGTTTGTTTTCATAAACCCTTCTTTGGAATCAATAAAACGAGTTGTGTCAGTAATTTTATCACGGAGTATTTGAAGTCATGTGGTTCTTGTAAATGCAATGCAATAGTTTACACGGTTATGTTTCGGTTATCAGACTAAAAACATCATCCTCATCAACCTAGAAGCCATGTAATTACCGTGAAATTTAAACAATGATCGTTTCCGAGTCAATTAATGGTAATCAAAAGCTCCAGATACTATATGCTATGGTATTTATAATTTTGTGTCAAATGCTCGGGCAGCCGTGGCTCATTCATCACCACAGGCGTTGGTAAGAACTTAATTTAACCTTTATCCTGCTAAACCAAGAAAAATTTAGCAAGTTTTGAACCGTTGCTTGAAATCCTGTCAGGTGGCCATTCATTTTGTTTGTCTCGAAATACATTTTTAGAAAATTGCTGCTGTAGCACAAAACTCAGAAGTTGGCAAATCTTTAAGTTTAACACTTGGACTTAGCAGGAAGAGTTAAAAACGAATTACCCGCAGCAGGGACATTTTGTTTTCCGTGTCCAAAAAGAATCTACTGGGTCTAGACACAGTTTGATAACTGATTCAGTTACCCAGTATGAAGCACGGATCGTGATTAACAAATCTTTTCTAGTAGTAATCACAAAATCGTAGTGGTAGTTAATGAATTGATCAGTAGATAGATATAGTTACGGCATCGTTATTAAATATAAGTTAAGATACATAAAGTTACTGCTTTTGTTGTATACATAACGATATTAAACAAAGCCATTTTCTCTTAAATTGGTATTGTTTTTGGGGTATCCGCTTCACTAAATTTTAGAGGAAACATTCTCTCTCGGTTTTTCAACTCACTAAATCAAAAAAATTAAAAATATCTTAAAACCAAATCAAAGAGTATATTGGTTTACGAGCCACTGCCAAGAAGAAAATAACTTTTCAGTAAAAGATCATCTGACGACGTAGTACAGCAGAGCTCGCGGCAGACATTGTGGTAGATATTGTGATTTTTTAACAATTTGTACCTAGCTTCTTCAGACAAAGTGTTAATTGACAACTAGTCCTTACTCACTTTTCAATTTGTCTGGAGAAGAATTTAGTTTCGATAAAACTTAACTGAAGTATTTCGAAATTATAGTCGAAGACTTGGAAGATCCAACTAAAGAAATGTGATAGTGGAAGTAAATACGTGCCTACTTCGATTCATCAACTTTTTAAAATTGTTCACAGCAAGCTTTTTGACCGACTAGTTTTTACTGACGTAGTTTTAGAGAATTGACTAACTGAACTATTTGTGGATACGAATGCCGGTATTTTTTAAATCAACTGTTTCATATAGTTCATTCTTGTATTTATACTGTATCATATGGTTCATACTTTACATTTGTAGGAGGGTCTTTGCTTCTTCAATCAAATATAGTTTGTGTTATTTATCCCCCTCTCAAGTCGAGCTCACCACACGGGACTCATTGTGAATAAGAAGCGTAACAGCCGAGTGTTTCCTGTCATCAAGCTGTTATGATAACTAAATAAACTCAAGCAAAACGTGCTAACAGTGTCGAACTAAAATCTTATTCTATCTTGGTTATTGATATAACACTCCAGTGTGTGGTCGTTTCCTATATGTTACCCTAAACAATAAGCCAACAGTGAGCAAAAATGATCAGCGTGCTATTGTTATTTTATGTTTTCTAATATGTTACTCAGTTTTTTCCTGAATCACTAAGGCTGTTAGTTACAAGCATAAGCGTAAAAGTAAAAGTTTATAGCACTAAATGTGATTTTGTTATCGAAATAGCAGTCCTTAATTCCACGCAGTGGGTATTGCTTTACTGCACACCAACGTTAACCGCGACCAATTGCGGCGACTTTTGAGAATCAAGGACTGCTTAGCTAAGATCCAAGATTCTTTAGATTATATATGTGGGGGATTCTTGTTGTCACTTTGGTGAATTAACTCTAAAACGCCGTCAGTAAAAACTAGTCGGTAAAAAAGTTGGCTTTAAACAATTCTAAAAGATTGGTGAATTGAAGAAGGCACTTCTTTACTTCCACTATCGCATTTCTTTAGTTGGATCTTCGAAGTCTTCGACTATAACATTGAAATACTTCAGTTTTATAGAAACTAAGTTCTTCTCCAGACAAATTGAAAAGTGAGTAAGGACTAGTTGTCAATTAGCACTTTGTCTGAAGAATCTACAAATTGTTGAAGAACCACAATATCTACAACATATTGTGAGGAAAACAGGGATGTGTGCAATCAATAAACTCGTTTAGCTTGTGATCTGTTACAAAACTTACATACTATTCTAGTTAGGGCTAAGAAGTAGAAGGTGCGGTTTTACCATGCGCATGCAGTTTTTAGTCTGTAATCCCGCGCCTTCAAATAAATAAATAAATAATTAGATTTAGTTCAGTCTATAGACAAACTCACAAAATGCCACTTGTTTAGGATGGATCTCAGAGAGAAAAAAACTTCTTTAATCAGACTTAATTCTACAAATGTGTGTTTGGTAAAGTTCATTTCCTAACTTGTCGCACACTGACAACATTAGCTTCCTCACATGCACGAAACGAAAAACATAATCGATTCAACATGTTATGTACCTGAGCATTGCCTTTTTTCCATTTTCATTGTTCAATACACATAGTAAAAAAATCATTTTGTAACAACATATGCTTGTCCCAGGGAATCTCTCTCTCTCTCTCTCTCCCTGAGAAGGTAGAGAAAAGAAACGCAAAAAAGTGGTGAAAATTATTGAAGCATTAGCATTTTTTTTAAAAAAAGGCCTAGCGTTGACATCAGTCGGTCCTCTCTACGTGATTGAACAGTCTTTGACAACGATTCATGTTTTATGGCTTCAATCACAAACGCTAGTTTTTAATATACTGCTTTTCCACTTTAAAAACAAAGATGATAAAAACGGAAAAAACAGATGGACATATACCTTTCCGCCTGCCCTGTCTTCTAAAGAGATTGTGAATGAGTGGTTCATGTTAATCCGCAATTTGTCACCAAATCGTCTTTTATCAGAGCACCGTAGCAACTGAACAGAGAGGTGCTTGACAGACCGTTCAGTTATTCCAGCCATAGATGACATTTTGAATAGTTTGACAATCTTTTTAGAAGAAAAGTATTCGATAGATTACTCATCGAGTATTGATTCGCTACTGAGATACTAAATTGTAAAATGCCTATTTAACAATACCGAATTCCGTAAATTTCAGTCTTTTAGATTCCAAGGATTAAGAATCTATACTTGAGAAAAATCTATTTTTTTTTAAAAAAAAACTTTGTTATCTTATATTACGGTATATGACAGATTGCATGATATTAATTAAGCTATGGCGCACCTCATCCCGAGGCTCAGGGCATTGTTGAGCCTTACTGAGTTGTCTATACGCTCTGTGCAACAAACGTGGGTATCCTTGGTATTCTTTCGCGAAAGATAAACTTCATCTCAATTGCTTCTCCTCTTAAAATCTTTGAATTCCTAACGGGAAAAGAGCACATAGCCAAACTAACGCTTTACCCGCTGAGCTATCTACGGGAACTCAGTACATGCCCGCGGAACGGGTCACTAACTTGGTTCTGGCACTGAGACTGAATAAGAAGCATATTTTTTTTTCACTATGGGAGTGATATGACCGTAACGTTATGACGCCAATCAAGAATTGCGGTTTTTAAAGTTCGTATTATGATGAAAAGCAATTTTTCCGTTAGCCAGTGATCTATCTGGGTTATGCATGAGCTCCTGTAGCTCAGCTGTTAGAACTTCTCACGTTCGCAATCAGAAGAAATAATGCATTTCCATACTGCTACAAAATTACATTCGTCATTGGTACCATCTTCAGCTGGGGGCTAACCTGCGTTGGAGAAGTGCAATATCCCGTCCAGGGGGAGTCAATGACTCCTCCGTTTGACACTACAGAAACCGGAGATATTAGTACTGGCCGCAATGGGCTACTTATAATTAGGCTCGTAAGATGATTTAACTTTTTTAGCTTTAAAAACCAAACAAACGTTTATATATTAATTTTTATGTTTTGAAACTACTTTACCACTTTTTTCTAATGAAAGCTGGAATTCAGCCAAAACTTCGGGAGATTTTAGACAAAGTTGTTAGTAAGATTTCATAAAGATTTTAACAAGAGATTGTCATTTTTTCCCATCTAATTTTCAATTTCTTTCTTCCTGTACACATCAGGCCCCACTTAAGAAGAATAAAAGGAAATAAGTTCGCAAGGAGAAAAGAAAAAATTCTCTGACCCGGGAAGGTATCGAACCCACGACCATCGTAATAGATCTAACGCTGCTCTGCCGACTAAGCTATAAGGTCGGCTGAAAGCAAGTAGTGGGTAGTTTAGATAGTATAGTAGTGTAGATAGTATCAAATTCGTCTTCATAGCCACCTTTGTTTCCTCCTGAATGTGGCCTGCTGTACTCAGGAGGAAAAGATATTTCATAAAACAAACGGGGAAAAGAAGTAAATGGTGAATTTTAGAACTACCGTTTGTACCAAAATCTCTAAGCTGTGTAACTAGAGGAACTTTTGCTTTTCAAATGTGTTTTTATCTGGTTACAGTTCAGGTTTTACAATCGTATTTTTTGCTGTTGGGAAATCCACTTGCGTCCCCGTTTTTATGCTGCAACTTCAACTTATAAAGTCCAGTTTATATATTAATTATGTGAGCTTTATTGAACTCAAGGATACAGTGAGCCTAGAAGTGAGCGTTGCATACGCGGGACTAACTAGAGCCAAATACGCGACCGATTTATCCTAGAAATGGAAAAGTCTAAAGGAGAGCCACAATTAGAGGTCACTGTTCCTTTAGCTTTGGCCACAACCTGACTACGCAGGCGCACAGAAAATTCACCCAGCCGGGAGGTACAACGGCAACTGTGAACAGCTGTCACCTTGTAAGGATTCATGAGCACGCTATAGCTGGTCTCAGAGGAGACTGTAGAGAAACGTTCGTTTTTTAATGTCTTCATTTAATGCCAGCAACAACTGCGAAAGAACTTTTGGAAGATATTTCATCGAGTCAACATGCAAATATACTGACGAAATCCAAAAATATTGTGTTTACCGTCGAGTCGCCGAGAACTAGGAATTGTCAGAGACAGTGACGTCGTTTGCAGCTACAGTTTTGAAATTAGTTTGAATTACCATTTCATCTCATTCTTCTTACGTAAACATTTCCGTCTCCTTTAGAATAAAAGGCTTTAAAAAAAACTATCACTAGCTGGTCGGTGGCAAAAAGCTTTGAAACGGCAGGTTAACTGTTGTACGCTGGCAGTCACATTAAACTTTGTCAAATACCCAATTTGGAATCGTAAAACAGCCCTTCCAATAGCAATTAACCCGTAATGCTTCAGAACAAATGAAGGTAGTAAATACCGAGGTCGTAAACTGTCGGGTTGAGGGTTGTTTATATTTGTAGATTTCGAGACAAGCACTTTTATTACTTTGACGTAAACTCTGAAAAAAAATACATTTGTAACCTAGTGGCGGACACCTATAGGCTATACGCAATCGTTTTCTTATTAACAGTACGCTTACTTGACTAAACACTTTTCTGGAACTATCGCGAAGCAAGACGCTATTTTGACTTACCTTATCAAAACAACAAGGCATGACTACCAATACTGCAAGCTACGGTGCATCTAAGCACTCAAAAAGTATGGATATCGACTGATTTGGTAAATACAAGTAACTTTAACCAAATATTATCAATATTAAAAGTTATTAGCCTGCGCTGCAGACACTCTATATTTCCGGTATATATCAACCATTGAAAGAACTTGGGCGGGTTGCAACGCAGGTTAAAAGTGATATGACTCGATAGATATCCATTTAAAGTAACAAACTATTACTGAACTTGAAAAAAGGAAGATTGATGTGGTGGTTCATATTCCGAAAATTTATCCCATATGCCGTAAAGAATAAAGCCAACCCGGCAGAGAGCTGGAAAGCCGTTGTGTATTCCTCGGTATTCATCGGGTAGCAATCAAGAGCAAATTTAGCTGCGATCTTTATTTACGTAATTCCTTTGATTGCTTGTAGAATAGCCCACTCGTCAGATTTCACTTTTTTCCAAAGAAAGTAATCTTTGATTATTAAGGCCACTTTTTTAAAACTCATAAACATTTTCTGTTTATGGTGTGCGGAGCCCTTTTTTCAATATCCAACTGATCGTGATACCTGTCTATGTAACTGTAAAACTGAATGCCGACTTGATGAGCATGGCACCCGCATCATTTGCAGAATAGAAGTAGGGGTATTTCAAAAGGATTATAATAAGCTAAATATCCACTCTAACTAATCTTATTAAATGGCGATAATTAAACAAAGTATGTCTGGGATTCAGACACTGTACAGCATTTAAAGTCTTCAGTTGCTGATGAGGTACGGAAATTATGCTATTCAAACAAGTATTTATTTGACCCTAAACTTATGCCCAGCAGATTTTCCATAATCCTTTTGACAAATGTTATGCTGCGTAACCCGTTTTTCTGAAGGACTTTTTAAGATTGATTGTTAAAGTAGGACTTTGAGGCAGCATTTACCGTATACAATATAATAAAGTTATATATTATATTATAGTAAAGTAATTGTTGTTGTTATACCATGCATATATTATTATATTCATAACTACTTCAGTCTATATTTTGTCATCATTTATTTGAAATCGCCAGTATTACAAATTTTTTAGCATTTTTTTTGTCAGAAGTTTACAAATATACATTTATAATTATATAACTACTTCTATTTTGTCTCATTTTTTATTTTCTATTTTCTGTTTTGATGAACACTGATGATAAGGCAATCTAAATAGAAACCACAAGCCATATGATGTTTAAACTGCTTTAACTGTATAAACAGGTTATTTAAAAATTAATTGCTGTAGTACACATGAATTCTTAAGAAAAGAAGAGCAAATAAGTAGCCAATATTGGTAGTAAGGAAAATAAATATTTTCATTTACTTTTATGAAAAAAAAAAAAATCCCTACAAGTGGTAGGTTGTTCTTACTTTCGAAATAAATCTTTAAAACGAGAATTGTTTCTTGTACATTTTCAAGGTTGTGAAATCGGTCTTTAAGATTTTAAAATTACTATCCTGGTAAAAATAAGTTTCACATAAACCAATATTCTCTCAGCTTTTGAGCCAGTGAAGTCTGGAAACACCGTTTAATTGGTCGCGAATGAAATGAAGAGCAGATTTAGTATACTGACCAAAAATCTCTACATTTTCCTTGTTTCGACAAGTTTAGAAGTTGACAATTTTCGTAAATGTGATACATATTTTTAAACGAAACATTAAATTTTGCCCAGGCTCGTTGTTCTTAACTTTTTGGTGATTTCGGTCTTAATTTGTTATTTTTTTTTTTGTGAACGGTTTTTACTTGAAGCAAAAACAAAATAGAAACAAAGAATATTAATTGGAAAACGGAACGCTTCGCGCCACACATGTATTGTACGGCTGTATGTATAGAGGCGAACTATCTTCATTGTTTGTTGAGCAGTTTTTGTATCTCAGCCGGATTGCAGTTAATCTTTTCTGTTTTACGCTGTATTGTTAATTTGAATTACGAGTTTTAGTCAATTTTCTACCAGAAGAACATTCCTATTTTTTGAGCCTCAGCCTCAGCTTGTTCTGAAATTGTTTATAAATTCTGGCCAACTTGAGCCTCGCTTATAAAATTGTCTTATAAAAAGGTTTATCAAACTTTTGAAAACTTATCAGAAAAAGACGGTGGATAAAGTGTTTCGTCATCGATCGCCCATCTTTTACTTTATATAACCTAAACTATTTTGCATGCCCCAGTAGGTAAGTTCTAAATTAAAAATCCTTGGGGAAGCTTAAAGATGCAGCCATCAACACTTTTTATATCTCCAGTATAATGCAATATCTATAAATCTGTGATCGAGAAACTGTAATATGAGATTTTTGTACAAATGGACTTAGAGAAATTTAAACTTAACTCTCTAAAATAGAGTTGTCACTCAGTATACAATATTGAAACCTTAGAAATTATAATCGTGTTACTGGACAGTTTGAAAT
>JAODFW020230767.1:0-12469 GCA_027575235.2 Palythoa mutuki | reverse complement strand
GAGAAAGAACAAAGATAAACAACAACTGACTTTAAAACTTGAGAATACTTATCAAATGAAATAAGTAACCGAACTTTGGATTTATATGTGTAGGTTCAAAGAAGAAATCGCTGCTCAACAAACCTCAAAACAGCTGGAGGCAAGAACGATAAGCCCATAAATTCTTTCTAAAATTTCCAATTTCTAAAACCATATCGCGGAAAGAATACTCAGCATATCAATCTCATATCTTTAGAGAAATTTTGTTTTGCAGAACCATTTTATTAAGCAGAAGCTTTGTGTTTATAGCTGAATTAGAAAGAAGAGTGCGTATGCTAATGAGGCAAAAAAGGGAAACAGAAACTCGCCCAGATCATTTCTTAACTACGCTCCAATGGGCACTAGGCACTACTTACAAACAACACATTTAATTCATTGCAAGTCTTGGCGCTAACTTTTGATATATTAACTTTGAGAAACTGGCCTCGACTGGATGGTTTTGTTCTTAAGCAGTTGGACGTGATATTTGGAAATGGCCTGGCTCTCATTTTTCAAGACTTTTAGGTTTTGTTAGCAGGTATGACCAAGCATGCAGGGCATGATGGGTATCAACGCGCTTCGATACCCTTGTGATGTCAGCATGAATAACAGCTCTTTATAAACTTTTATAACAGGCTGTTTTTACACTTGTAAAGATATAGATATCCATTTTGTTCCTCTACAGCTGAGCCAAAAAAAAACTTTTTTACAGAATAAAAGCAGAAAGAATCAGATGGCGCGAGAAGGAATCGAACCCACGACTCTGAATTTCAGTTCCCAGCATTTGTCCCATTAAGTCCTCTAAAAACACGTCAAGTTTCTCTGTCTGATGATGAACAAATTGTTCAAATTTGTCGTACGTATATTAAAAATTTACACTCAATTTTTCTGATAAGAACGAAGCTCAAATTTGCCAAAACTTAAGAAAATTTTAAGAACATGCTCAGGCTGAGGCTTGATAACTAGGAAAGATTTTGTGGTAGAAAATTCATTAAAACTTAGCGATAAAACAACATAAAAAGATTGACTGTAAAGACTGATCAACAACCAATGAAAGTAGTTCGCCTCTAAATTCCTTGGTGATAACCCACTTTTTTTATAAGAACAAAGCTTATAAGAACAACTTTATAAGAACAACAAGGCTCAATTTGCCAAAATTTAAGAACAATTTAAGAACAAACTCAGGCTGAGGTTTGATAATTGGGAAAGTTTTTGTGGTAGAAAATTGACTAAAACTTAGCGAGACAGTTGGCATAAAACACAGAAAGATTCACTGTAAAGACTGCTCAACAAACAATGAAGGTAGTTCGCCTCTAAATTCAGCCGAACAGTACCTGTGTGGCGCAAGGCGTTTCACTTTCCAATAACTTTTTTAAAAACCGCACACAGAAATAAGAACAAATTAAGAACAAATTGAGGCTGAAATCGCCAAAAAATTAAAAGCGAGGCTCGGCAAAATTTACTGGCTCTTATAAAAAAGCCTGTAGTCAGTTTTCCAGACCTTACCAGTACATTTTTGGTCTCCTTCCTTTTACTAACTGAAATCAAATTTAGAATGTTGTTTTACCCATTTCGTATTCGTTTCTCAATTAAGCGAACAAATCACACTGAATACTAAAATAAAACAGTTTTTAAAGCTGTGTTATGTTATAGGTTAAAAACCATAATCTTAGTTTACACTTTAAGTGGTTTTACATGAGGGAAAGTTAGGTTTTTAAAAATCCTTTTTCTGTAGATCTAGATTTTTTACATGTACACTTATGTTAACTATACAATAAAGTTGAAAAAAAGACAAGTGTTATTTTGAAAACCAACGTTTTCCGATCTGGGTTACCACGGGCCTAATTCACGAAGAATGAATTGTGCCATTGATGCATCTGTGGGGAGGGAGAACTAGAAATTAAAAAAACCCCGAGAAGTTGGGAACAGGAGAAAGTAAGGCAGCTCTATATGCGAGACCAACACTGAAAAAATTCATCTGAAACAGAAATGTTTGTTAAAACGTGTCTAAGCAAGTTTGACTAAAGTATCCGAGTCTCGAAAGGGTACATGAATTCGTGACCTCAATACTCAAATCAAAACTAAACAATCAGTATGACTTCATTCATGCTGTTTTAGCCCTTTAAGCCCCCAGCGCGAGAAATGACGTGTTTTATAAAAATTTTCCTTCAACAGGCAAAATTTCTTGTTTTATACTGTATTTCAGACGTTTCGCCTGCTAAGGCTTCTTCAGTGAAACTGATTATCTAAAGTATGCAACAGTTTAAAGAGGGGGAGGGGGGTGGCTGTTGGGGCACTTTAAAAACCGCAAAATCACACAGAAATTTACCCAAAACCGAAATTCGCAATTAATTTTGATCAAATCCGAAAACTGCATAAAAGCATCAGTCCCGAAAACTTATGATTCCCAGGTTTTATAAACCTGATAAATCCGAAAAACTGATAGTATTTTTACCAAAAACCGAAAACCGATTGCGAAATAAAGGAAAAACCACAAACCGCAAAGAACAACAAAACCGAAAAACCATAGTTTTTTTGTGTGAAAACTGAAAAACCGCTCCAAAACCACAAAACCGAAAATGCCAAACCCCCATTTTAGAAATGTCTTTTGATTGCAACCTAAATGTTATTATAAATAGGAAACAATAATGTAAAAGCGATTAGTATGGTGATAAGTTGATGACAGTAAATAGCAGTGTTAAGATTTATGCTCTTGTTATTGTAATTTTGATATCAAAACACAGCGACCAAACTAAGGTATCATTTATTGATTGCTGTTGTCATAAATTATTAATGAGTTTGAGAAAGACCCTTAAAATTTCACAGAACCCCTAGAGACAACAAAGACAAACAACTGAACGACCATGCTGGTACTCTAAACAAAAGAAATCATCAAAATTCTTTTGTCCAACATGGCCGACATGACGTGAAATAAAAACCACCGATACACTCTGTACAAATAACAAACTAATGCAATAAATATATTTCACGAAAAAAATTATATTCTTTCTTAAAAGTGAAATGTTTTAAAATTGATAATTTTAAGGTGTAAGGAAGTGATGTTAGCAACTTCGCAAATTTTGGTGGTAAGATTTTAGTTTGCATATTTGAAGAGAAAAAACTATCTGGAGTCCATTTCGGGCCTGGGCTCCATTGCTCACAAACAGAGCCTTCAAGTCGAGACCATTTTCTAATTTCCGAAACATTTTACTGTATTTTTAAGAACTTAACCTCGACTTGATGGCTTTGTTTGTAACCACTGGGCGTAATTCCTAAATGGCCAATTTATTTGTCACGCATGTGCGCTTTGGTTTGTGACGATGGCTCTTTCCACCAAATAGTCAGAAACAACTTGACTGGTAAGGAAACCTACGCTCATACTTCGTGTAGAGGAGACAGAATCAAACAACGTTTCCAATTGGCTAAAGTGGGCTTGGGGTAAGCTTTATCTTTCTTTTGATTGGTTCAAATGATCTGTGTCCTCTACACGAAGTCAAAGCCGAAACCTGGCAAACTGCAACAGAAATTATAATGCTTCTTTGTTTAGTTTCATGTTGGGTGCAGGGTCACGGTTATGATCTTTTGTTCTAGATGTGATGCTTTGTTAGTCTACTGGCCGTTTGCTCATTTATACCTCAAAGTCTTGTAATCTATACAGGGTCAACGCCATATGTTAATAAGGAAAGGGGAGAAAAAACATAGAACAAAGAAAGTTATGAAGTTTCCTAACCATTCAATTGTACTAACTATGCTTGACAGAAGTTTTATAACTTGTAGTCACCTTGTAGTGGTGGAGGCTTTGTGGTTGAACTTTCCATCCACACTATCGAGGTAGGAGCCTCCCCGGAGAACATATTTGACTTCTCCTCTTTGGTCTTTGGAGAATTCATCTGAGACCCACTCCCAGGTATTTCCTACCATGTCATAAAATCCTGAAAATATATTAATAGAGAATCATCTAAAAGATATGAAAATGGTTAAAAAATGGCGTGCTTATATTGTCAACCAAGGAAATGTGCATTCAATTGTGTCGAAAGGGACAACAATGCGTGCATTTTTATTTCTAAGACCTCGTCCACACGCGTACGTATCCGGATATTTTTTAACCTGCAACATTTTCTTTGCAGATTCGGCTTTCTTCATACAAACCTGGTAATTTCATTATTATTGTTATTACTATTTTTATTATCATTACTTTTACAGCGACCCAATAAGCATTTTAAAACTTTAAGTGACAAAAGGAAATCTGATTTCCAACCGCTTTTAAACTTGAAAAATGGTGGAGAATCCGAAATGGGATTTAAAATTCGCAGTACTTTTAAATGTTTTTTTTTTAAGTAAGCAAATCAAAATTTAACAAAAACAACACAATCAACACTGTTTCCGCTTCATTTCTTTCAGAAAGATCTAACATAAGCGGGACATATTTTCATCACCTAACATAAAACGTTTTTCTTTGTTGCTCAGAGCTTGTTTTGGAAAAACTAGAAAGTATCTGAAGAAAATTCTGAAAGTTCTGGAAAATAAAGCAAATGCCTGGAAAATCCTGGATTTTCTTGCAAAAAACATCATGCTAAAACGTCTTGAGGGATATATACTCTATGTTTTAAGAACGAATCCAATGTATTGATCTAATTTAAAAAAAAATTGGGAATAAGGACTGAAACTTTACTTTCGAAAATCTGTAGGATCCTTCCCCTCAAGACTTGCGTTAAACAACAAAATGGTGACGCCATTATCAAGGACAACACTTCGATGACTTTATTCGGAGTTGGCAAATCAATTCAGGAACGAAATAAGCCAATATACCAACAATAACTGTGTTCATGTACGTGCAGAAATGAACGGGAACTCGATTTCTAATTTAATGGTTTTAATTTGAATAGGCGTTTCTAGGCTCCTCACGCCACTCTAGAGACGTTCAGGTCTCCTTGCTAATGCTAATTCTGTTAAGTGAGTCAGTAGAGCAAGATATACTCGTGTACACCGGCGTACGTGTTTAACAACGCTCCACGTGCCGACATGACTGAACAAACACTTGAGAGTCCATTACTGTGAGAGTATCACAATATTGCTCTTTTTTCCCTTGTTGTGACATCTGTCTGTCTATGGAATTGGGTTAAGACAATATTGGATCAATTTATCTATTTCATGTTTTCAATGTAAATATATAAAAAAATTAATTGTCAGCCGCTTGCAGAGCCGAACTTAGACAAAAAACGGTTGGAATTGTATGAAAAATTTAAGTCGACATTTTCGATAATCCATTTAGTGTTGTCAGGATTGTATATTTATTGACGGGGTATATTGAGCTGAAATGGTTAAGAGATAAATTAACGGCTATGTTGAAAAGGTCCAATATAGCATTACCAACAAAACATATTGTGACCACTGTGATAGAAGGTCAGTTATTTGGAAAGCATCGTGGTAAAAACAACAGACATCTCCTGTAAGGTACAAAAGTATATACACTAGCAATTATGGTTTCTGGATAAAAATTTCGTCTTTAACTCATTTGTATAAGTATACCTCAGCTGTATGACATTAATTGCGAATGTTTATGAGCATTTTTTCCCGAATATACAGGATTAATTTCGGCCTATTCTCTTTTTTAGCTTTAAAGTGGAAACTCTTCCACAAGTCATGCCTAACTCTTCCAAGACTGAGGTCTTCCGTCAGCTCCTTGAGGACAACTGCTCGTGTTCTATATGCTTTGAGGAATACAAAAACCCAAAGTCTCTGCCACACTGCTGTCACAGTTTCTGTCTCAAGTGCCTACAAGACATCCATTCAGCTGGCAGCTTACAAGAAACAATTGTATGTCCACTGTGCCAGCAAACGTCACAAATTCCAAAAGGCGGGATAGAATCTTTTCCAATTAATCCTGTGCTGCAGGATTTACTGGAGCATACACCAGCTGCAGAGGCACGAAAATGTCTTTATGGGGCAATCAGCGAATGCGAAGCACAATTGGGGAAGTCACTGATGGACATAAACACAACAACAACCGAACACATAACCCGCCTAAACGAACACGTGCAGAAACAGAAACAGATCATTCGAGGGATTGCAAGGAAATTAACAAAATACATCAACAAGAGAGTAGGCGAAGCATGTATCGAACTGAACAACTTTGCCGCGAGAAAAATCGAAGTTGCAAACAAAAACAAGCAGGAAGCAAACTTATACTGCCAGACAATGGAGTCGTACTTTAAAGACATGAGGCATTTTGTCAAGAGGGAAAAAAACACAGAACGGATCGTTAAGCAGAAGGGTGAACTGCTGCACTTGTTTGATTCGTTTGTATCAGATGTTTCAGAAAGTACTCAAAACTTAATAAACGACTCGCTCGAAGCGTTATCTGTAAACCAGCAAATATGGCCCCCAAATTCTCTCTTTGCTGATCACTTGATGAAAGAAGCAGTTATTCCCGAAAGGCTATTTCATTTGTTTATGGTGCAAGTATCTCAGGAAATCTGGGTGTAATGAAGAACGATTCGGAAAGAACCCAAAACCAATAGGCAATAAAATGAAAACTTTGCTTACAGCGAATTCAAACTTTTGTGTAAGAGAAACACACTAAGCTTTAAAGACTCTATGGTTTTATCTGCGTTTCTCGTTCAAAATCATTTTGAACATTTCCTTAATTAGTATTTCAGGAGTCAATGATAAGTAACAGGACCAAGTGGGGTGATGAAAAGGAAGAACAGACGCAACAGTAAAATACCAACATGTAATTAAATCTGTATTAATCTAAGATTATAACTAGAGTGGTTAATGGCAATGATATCTGAATTATAGATAGTCTTAAAACATATCTTTAGATATCGAGAAGCGAAAATGAAAGATTTGGGTTAACTTAATACTGGCCTGCTGTATCCGTAACAGTTATACGAAATCTAAACTTTTGTTTTTTAAAAAATCTAAGATTATAACGGGTGATTAATGGCAATAATATCTGAAATATACTTAGGAGCAAGTCAATGGATAGCCTTAAAACATATCTTTAGATATCGAGAAGCCAAAATGAAAGATTTGGTTAACTTAATAATGGCCTGCTGTACATCCGTAACGGTTATACGAAGTCTTAAACTTTCGTTATTTAAAAAATAGGAATTCATATATTAAGGTTTTTAATTCAGGCCCGTTTTAATTATCAGTATTGAATATCATTAAATTACAAAGGACCGTATTTCAGGCAAAAAGCTAAGAATCCGCACCGTCATTTCGTGTCGGACGTTTGTCGGCCGAGTGTCGACCGTTACACTACTGACATAGCGCCGACACAACACCGACGGCGACTACAAACCGTCACTGTACCAACACGGCAACAATAAAACAATCTGTGTCTTATTACAGAATTTGTTATGACTATTTCCTCTAAAAAGGTAAATGGGTTAGATTTTCGAAATGTGTCGAATGTACAGTGTATATGAAATAAAGATATTTAAATTTTACATTTCTTTGAACCTAAAAATGTGCACCAAGTAATGAATGAAACGCATAAAAACTCGTATTCTATCAAATAGCCCTTATCTGCTCAACATATGGACCTTCAACTAGTGAAAGTCAAGATTCAGTTTTGAGTTCAATTTGGGATTTCACACAAGTCCGAAGCGATTTTTAAGATGTATCGCAGTGCAGAACAATTTGCCATTTAAAAACCCTTTGCGAATGAAAAAAAAATTGCCTTAACTGTTTTAGGTGAGTGATTTTTCTCAATGAGTATAAGTGGTTAAAAACACCTGAAATGCACGTCCTAAGTTTCTCTGTTACATTCTTCTCTCACTCTAAACATACAAAAGTAATCTACACATATTTGTATTCGTAAATATATAAACATGCATGCAGTAAAGACTGAATAACAGCAATTGACGACAAAGGCCACAAGACACATTCTTCTGAGAGCAAACATGATCTTTCTTCGTCCGAATATTGACGCTCTGGTGGAAGTTGTTGAATATATAAAGCTTTTCAAAACGTAAAAGACAAAAGCAATTTCTAATGTGTCAATTCTCCTATGAGTTAAGCGATTTTTAGCGAGTAGCTGAGTGATTTATCGCTGTCTCACATCGAATTTGAGCGAGCGATTGCTCACCTAAAACGGTAAGTCCTGGTGCCAAGTCTTGACGTCTAGGTACTTAACACTACAGAAACCGGAGATAAGCATCGGCTCCGATGAGCAACTTAGGTTTGTAAAAGCATTTAAATTTAGCCATTTTTAGGTATTAAAATTGCACCAATTTGTTCATAACGTTCCATCACCCTAAAGCAGCTGTTACACGTTGAAAACTTTTAGCTGAAACTTGTGTGCAACGACGATGCGAAACAAGTTTCAGCAGGCGTTGCACCGTGTAACATGATCGGTTTTGTGGAACTTTTTTGAACTTCCGTTGCGAGACAGGTTTCACGAAAAGTAGAACTACATTCTACTTCTGCAACAGTCGCAATGATCTCAGTGGGGGTAAAAACAAGAGTTTTACCGTGTAACACCACTTGGTGAAACTTGTTTCGCATCGTCCTTGCACACAAGTTTCAGGTAAAAGTTTCAACGTGTGACAGCGGCTTAAGTAATCAAAATATCCTCGAACATTCTACGACTTTCTCCCACGACTTTCCAGTTTTTTTAGACTCGTGTGAACGAAAGGAACCTCTGAAAGCTTATGAAACACCACCGGAGCTCAATCAAGTCAATATCATCGTTAAAAACGTTTGCAGCATTTGAAATTTTAAATGATGAAGAGTGTTTCAGAAAAGTGCAAAATTAAAGCACTTGCAAATTTTGATGACTTAAAAAATTCCGGTCCATATAGCTCTACTAGCTGAATTACAAAGCACAAAACTCGTGTAATAAGTAGTTTTTTGTTTCACTTATTATTTTTCCCATTCGCGAGAACAGAGCAACGTTTTATAATGATCTGAACTATACTACATTTCTATAGTTCTCCTTGCTGTTCAAGCACTTTCAACTTCAAAAACTCCCTTTAAGATAATACTTGACATCGCGGTTGCATCGAGGCACAATCGTTCTAAACTTAAAGCGGCCATTTGTGTGATCATTCTGTGGTCTATTTGCAAATGAATAGATTTGTGCTCGTTCAAGCACGTTCCATCACGAACTTGTTATGAGTCGTTCCGCTTTTTTGCTTTGGTCTCCGAAGCAATATTCAGGATTGTCAGGCAAAAATGAGCTAGGCGAAACAGGAAAGGCCGTATTTTCGGTAATTTTTCTATAAATTACAACATAAACAAACACAATCGAAACCATTCAACAGGAAAACAGCGACTAAGGAAACGTGACAAAAGAAACAAAAGCCGAGGAGGGGGCGGAAATCTCGCTCAGGGCAAGTGAGGCAACACTGAAATATTACAAAGCAGGTCGTTAATTGCATTTGTCGCGTGAGTGGATTTCATTAATGTTCTTTTCGATCACGTTTATCTGAAATGAGTCAGTTCTCGTGATGGAAGGACACCCAACTAGTTTTTATGAAAATTTAACACAAAAATATTTAATTTTTTTATCTTTTTCCATTTTCTATCAAGACTGTATCTGTTCTCAACTAGCAAAATGCGCAGGTAGTTTACCAGCCAGCAGCAAAGGAAAAAAATTCTGAGCGGAGAATATTTGAAAATGTAACAATAGCGTTAATATTGGCGGGCATAAATACGTTTTGGGCTCGAGTCAGAATTAATTTAGCCCGAGCCGTAGGCGAAGACTGCAACAAGAAAAATAAATGGGGAGGATTGGTGTAATATCTGAGTGAGTACACCCTAAATACACAGCGGGCTTGCTGTGCACCTAACTCTTCTGCATCATTTATTGCTTCCTTCCCAGACACTGTGTTTGCTTTACCTAATAAATTTATGATTATTATACAGCGAACGAGATTATTTTTGGCTTGCTTGAAATTTTACCCAGTATTTAAAACGTTTTCTGGAAAACGTGGGCTGAATGTGTCCGGGGGGACCTTAAAGAACTCAACTTGACCACGGTAGACCCACAGGGTGGAAAAGAGCTGTCCACGATAGCCTCGTGCAGCCTACTCCTTATCATGGAATATACGACTGCACGTAAATCAAAAATAAGGATATGATGATGATGATATCTAACACAAATCAATGAAGTAGGACAAAATCTCAGTTTCTGCAATATTAAATAGTGTAGTGTAATGGTGGTACCTGTTATTGCTTCTATTGGAAGGGCAGAATGCAAAATATAATTTTGGGTGAAGGGAGCCTGAGATTGAGATTGTTGCCATAGCACTCAATTGGCCTAGCATAATATGGAGAACAGCCAGAGGTGAATAAGTGTCTCAACTTTGATTGTGATTGGTCAAAACACTGGCTTATGGAAAACCAAGGTAGAGCCCTCGTTGAACATTGAACATAGGACGTTTTCAAAAAATATACTCATCTGAATCTTAATCTCTGTCTGATTCTGAGTTTTTTTGGGAAACTTTTGCTTTCTTCCCTTTCCAAAAATTAAAATTCTAATCAAAATCTGAGCTGCAAAGGGGTTAAGCATTAGTTAAGGGCAATCACTTCCCCTTCAAAAGATATTTGATAAAGTATTTATTTATCAAAAAATATTTATTTAACTTAATAAAAACTATTGATTAAAGTAGTACTTTTAATTTTAACCTACCATATTTGTTCTGTGGTGGAAAAGCATCTACTGGTGCTACTCCTCTGTAACCATCTTCTAACAAGTTTTCTTTTGGAAATTCTCCCTGTTAGTGAACAGTTAGTTATTAATAATGTACAGTTAGTTATTAATAATGTACTGTCAGTGATAAACATCTTGAACAAAGCGATCAGTCACTATGTGGCTAAAAACTTGTGCAATGGAAAAGTGCTTTTTCATTCTATAAACCAAAGTCACTACTCAGGCTTTAAGATGAAATTTTAAATTAATCTATTTTCCAGATCGATTCCTGTTGGTCATGGATTTTAATTTTGACTTTCTATTGATGCAAGGATAACATTAAAAGGTGATAAGAAATTGATTTTTTTGTCAGTCAAGGTCTGGTATTATATTGTGAATTGGTCAATTTGTTTTCAAACTTGTTAA
Source organism: Palythoa mutuki (assembly GCA_027575235.2). Taxonomy (NCBI): domain Eukaryota; kingdom Metazoa; phylum Cnidaria; class Anthozoa; order Zoantharia; family Sphenopidae; genus Palythoa; species Palythoa mutuki. Next base: position 1,380 of record JAODFW020230767.1, on the reverse strand, counting down.
CAGCTTGAGTAAGTTTTAAGGCCACTACTTCTTCCTCACAATACATTAAGGTGTGTGTGACAGATTTTTTTCTTTCTTATTTTGTTTATTCATGTACACAAAAAGGAATATCGGTTTGTAAATAACGGGAAAAATGATTTCCATGATTTTTAAGTGCCCGAAACATGCTAAATTTTACTTTTAAAATTGTATCAGGGACTGGGGCGAGATTTTGGCTCGTAACAATACGTGATCAAAAAAGTTGCATGACATTGAAAGAACCTTCTAGATTGATGACTTGAATGTTCAGGAAAATTGTAAGATATCGAAAGAACATTCTAGAATGGTGATTAGTGTAGAATGTTCAGGAATCAGTACTTATTTACAGGTCTTACGATTTGTGACACTAATCACTTCGAATGTTCTAGAGAATAACGTAATGTAACCTATATAAGAGAGAGGAGAGAGTGACTGTTGTTGTTTTACAATGTTTGTTCAGTGAGTGAAATAGCCATCCGGTAGAGACTGTAATACGGAATATTTCGTCAATTAAACAAGTTTTAAAACAAATTATCATTTGTTGTCTTCAGTGCTCAATACACCACTTCACGAGCCGCTGCCTCGGTTTCAGGTTGGGGACTGGGCACCAAACTCGGGGTGAAAGCAACACTTCCATGCGATTTGCACGGCTCTTGAGCTTTAATGTTCATTGTATTATTAATATTTGCGAATTATTTGCGAACTGTACGAGAACTGTTTGTTATTGTGACTTCGTGAATTGTCTTTCACCCTGTGTTTGGTGCTCAGTCCCTTACCTGAAACCAAAGCCGCAGTTCGTTGAAGTGGTCTATATCATTGATCGGCCGTCCTGCTACGAATCAAAGATTGTTTAAGTGAACTTAACAAGAACGTAACGTTAATTTTTTTACGTCATTTGGTTTGAAAAATGTGTGCCTGGTTACTTAGCTGCTTGCTTCATCTCTTGGTTTACTCTAAGTTAGTTGCTTTAAAGCTGCACTTAAATACTCTTCTTTAATTTTAGAAATGACAAGCGAATCTGATATCAGCTCTCCAGCGGACATTTTTGCTTTCTTTGCTGTGTTTTGCAAACCAACTGACGTCACAAGCGTAAATCACGTGACCTTTTGGCTGTGTGATTTATGGTACAATTTTTAAACCGAAATTTTGAGTATTTAAAGCAAGAAACTAAAAACTTTGAAACCCTGGGCTAATAAAATAAGAAATAAAAATGGTCTGTTATACACACTTTAAGGGCCATTCCTCACACTACATACTAGGCCACTTCCTCATATTACACTTTTTCACACCACATAATGGGCCACTTCTTCACACCACATAATGGGCCACTTTTTCATACCACATAATGGGCCACTACCTCAT
>JAODFW020228848.1:0-12469 GCA_027575235.2 Palythoa mutuki | reverse complement strand
CCGAAGATTTTCCGTATACGTAGGCATGGGATAAATTATGCAGAGCTTTCTTTATATAATAAACAGAATAATACATATTCGCTTGGAGATATGGAATTTATTTTCTTGTGTTCAAATTGAACATCTCACTCGTTCGCTGTACTCACTCGTGAGATACCAATTTGAACACTCGAAAATAAATTCCATACCTCCGCACGCCTATGTATTATTCTCTATTTGTTTCAGATGAGGTAATGAGAAAGACATGAAAGAATGTTCAGCTTAAACAAAGCATCATATTTCCCAAGAGGATTGAATTGGGAAAACATTGAGGCAGTCTGAGAAGGTCTATTAAATTAAAATATTATAAAACTAGTTAGAATTTACAGGCTAGGGTTTTCATTAACACAAAAATTGCATTTTATACATTTTATATGCCAAAAATCAATTTGGAAATCAAAAGTTGAAATGATCTGCATCTCTAGGAAGTAGAAGATACTAGATAGCTATTACAGTAAATTTTAAGTCAGAATTAAAAACAGAATATTTTAGCAGAACTAGAGGTCCGTTTCTACAATGCAGCAGGCCAGCAACAGTAAAAAAGGTGGAAATCATGAATTTTACATTCCTCTCATCACTCTCTTTCTAATTTTTTGCTTTTGACTTATCTTGCATCTTAACGGCAGCAACGATTGTCACAAAACCAAAAAAAGGGGCCTTATTCACACTCTAGGCATTCTAAATCCCAACAGGATAAATGAACGCTTTGCAATTAGGCTCTTGTCATTCCTGGCCCTTTTGTCTTTTCAATTTTTTGTCCTTTTGTCTTTTTGATTTCTTGTCTTTTTTCATATATTTGTTTTTTCCTTGAACACATTTCTATGCCCTTATTTCCTTTTGTTCTCATTTTGTAATTGTTCAGTTTACAATACTATATAACCATCCTGGGGAGGGGGGCGGGGATGTTTGTCAGAAAATTTCAATGGAACCCCTAAGAGGTAGCGATTCGGGTGTAGCTCAGGTCGATTTCAAACCCTAAGAGGTACCATCCAAAAGTGCACATGATACTGAGGAAGCCCTAAAAAACACTGTAATGTATGAAAATGTCAACTTTTCATCTCTGGAACCCTAAGCGGTACCAATCCTTGAATTTTTTACCCCTAAGAGGTATGACGAGCATCCCTCCACAAAAAGTTGGGAGTCCCCCCCCCCTGTGACATCCACCTCTTGACTTATCTCCCACACACTCCACTCCAACAAAGGACTTTACTCCGAAACTGATTCAGTTTTCCTTTACTATTCGCAGAGTTCAATTTAAAAAAAAATCATTAAATTGTAAGCTGGTTAAACCTTAAAAAACTGTCCTTAATCAAGTGAGACTGTTGGCTCATTTAGGAACCCTAATGAACGTACAAGTTTAGTTTTACTATTACACCAGTCAATATAGTTAAAGTTTGACTTTATACACAGTTATAGACCCTATCAAAAAATGACGGCGATTTTAATATTCTTTTGTCTACATTCAAATTAGCCTTACCAGCCTCGTTTGGAGTAACATATTCTGTTGAAATTTTAACACAAGGATGAGGCTAGTAGGGCTAAAAAGAATATTAAAATCGCCGCCATTTTTCGATAGGGTCTATGTCTAGCCAAGCGTTGCCGGTTCCTTGAACAGCCTTATGTATCGTTCCACTAATAGCACCAATTAGCAGCAACTATTCCGAGAGCTGTTAACACCTCAACTAAAAATGGGGCAACATATTTAAATAGATCACCCCAATCACCTGTACCATTTTTATTAACATGAGTCTTTGATAGTTTAATATCTATTCCAGTCTTTTTACTTCTAGTCGAGTGTAACATGTAAACTGAGATCTTATAGTTTTATTGAAGCCGAGTTTCTTATCATTCATGTAAACTCTTTTTATCGATTCTTTTTGTGATTCAGTTAAATTCAATCAGTTTTAACATAACTCAACATAACTCCGTATATAATGACAATATTAGACAATACACGATGACATTCATTCGGCCTGACAAACCCTGAATCTGCGAAAACCCAACTGATAGGACAACATCAGGTAGACATAATATGGTACAACAGCCTTGTTAGCTATATCAATATTTCTAAAGTTTTCTCCAAGGTTAAGTGTTACTTCGGTATCTGCCGTATTATTCTTTAGCCTATCAAAATGAATTGACACATTAAAGTGATAAATTAGCTACAATGATGCCCAATTTTCGGCAGTAAGCTAACATCCTGTGTCTTGTGTCCTGACATTTGTGTACAGCTTCAAGGAAAATCTTATTAAAGTGTATATATCAGAAAAATAGAAAATCGTCAGTTAGAAAGGCTTTTGACAGTGAAAAAAAATGTTGTTTATTTTATTGAAATAGCTTGTTTGGTTCCTGAGATATTAACATTTTTTGAATATGCAAATTGGGAAACCTGTGACGTTGAAACCAGAACTCAAAATGGCCCAGTAAAACAAAATAAGGATTATCTCTTGAGAAGTTTCTTTGACGAACCTGAAACTTGGCACCAACATTGTAATCATAGAAACACGTTCAACAATTTAAACTATGAGGTTGCTATAGCAACACATTCAGTTCCAGGCCCCTTAATTCTAAAAGTGAAAAATTTCATTTTTTCTGTACCCAAACATTATTTATTCAAACAACTTAGTTAACTGACATCAACTTTGGTGGACATTACGCATGATGCAAAACAAAAAGGTTTTATTTTGTCTTAGAGTGCCAAAAACGTTTTTTTTGTTTCAGAGGGAAGAAGGGACTGGGACCTAGATTGTCGTCATAGTAACATTGTAATATACATCATTAGATAAGTTTTTGTTTGTAAAACAACTATGCAAAGTTTCAGGATCATGGAACATTTGCTTCAGGAAATAACTAATGTTTTTTTATTTTACCCCGTTTACTGTTCTGGTTTCGACGTCACAACTTGCCTAATTTGCATATTTAAAAAACGTTAATATCTCGGGAAACAAACAAGCTATTTTAATAAAATAAACGACATTTTTCTTCACTGTCAAAAGCCTTTCTAACTGACAATTGTCTATTTTTACGATATATACACATTGAACAAAAGAAATCACCACAATTCTATTGTTCAAGGGATCCAAATTGGCCGCTATGACGTCATGTGAAATCATTCCAAAAAGGGCTGCGAGAGACTAGGCCCCACACACCGTTTACCTTCCCCATTTGCTTTGCCATCTCTATAGAAATGAAAACACATCAGCGTATATAAGCAGAACGCTTTACTAAAGAACTGTTTTTTAGGTTTTTAGATTCCAACAATTAATTTAAGAAATTGTCTTTTATGTAAAGTCTTAACCCTAACCACGGGCGACAGCGGAATAGTTTTCTTACGAGTTGAAAAACAAACATCAAACAAAGCGCTTCAAAGCTTTATCAATGTACCGGTTGTTTCCTTTATTGACGAGCTCCATCATGTTTCAACTTTACGCCGCATTAATCCCGTTTTAAAGTCAGCAATGAATATTATATTCCGCCATTTTAACTGTCAAATCGTTGTAAACTTAAGCTGTTACAGTGAGAAATTTTTTCGTGCGACTTGTCTTGCATTTGCAACGCTATGATGAGACGATTTGCACGACCCATTGCAGCGTGTAAAACCCCGTGCAATGGCTAAAATTGTTGCAACACAAGTTGCACACATCGTTGCCGATTTTAGTTACAAAATTCAAGTTGCAGGAGTATACCTTTTGCAACTTTTCCCGCAACGGCATTTCAGTTGCACCAAAAAATGCCGCGTGTAACATTAGCTGAGGTCCATGCAATATCTTTTTGCCGTGGTCAATAATTTTTAACCATTACGTCATTATCAAAGTTTCAACTAAACTAAAAAGTCACCAGGGTACGAAATAAGTGAGCTTCTTTAGAGTAAGCGCGTGCAGACTTCTCTTCTACATAAAGAAACTTACTATCTCTGCTTTCCAAATATAAGAAATTTCCTGTCCCAGAACCAAGTTAATTGGCAGCAGTTGGCGGTTTGTCGGTGTGTGAAGCTCAGTCTAAAAATGTTTGTCAGGTGACATCAAATTTGATGTGTTGATTGGCCAATACTGAGACAACGCATTATTTCCTATTTCCCTACTTATTTTTTACCCTGGTGACTTTAAGTTGAGTTTAAACTTTAATAATGGCAAAATGATAAAAACATACTAACCGCGACAAAAGGATATGGTATGAATATGGAACGCCATAGCTGTCTTAAGTCGTCATTTATCATTATAATAGGTGCTTTTATCATTATGTGCAGTGCTTTGGTCATTATATTTGGTACTTTCATCATGATATTCAGTGCTGTTATCATTATATGCAGTACTTTTGTCAATATATTCGGTGATTTCATCATTATATTCGGTGCTTTCATCATCATATTCGGTGCTTTTATCATTATGTTCGGTGCTTTTATCATTATGTTCGGTGCTTTTATCATTATATTCGGTGCTTTTATCATTATGTTCGGTGCTTTTATCATTATATTCGGTGCTTTTATCATATTCGGTGCTTTTATCATTATATTTGGTGCTTTTATCATTATATTCGGTGCTTTTATCATTATATTCGGTGCTTTTATCATTATATTCGGTGAGCCAGTAAATTTGGTCAGCTAACTTATTGCAAAGTACATGCGCATGTTTTGTTTCTTTCACAAGAGAAGACTGGGCATGAGAGCCAGGTTTATGTCTTGTTTTCCCGCCTTTTCTAATAAAATTCGCCACGAACAATGGAAGGACTTCTTCGAGAACTCAATTTGAGCAACTTAATTGAGAAATTTAATGAAGAACGGATAGATGTAGATACGATTTTGGCTGCTACTGACAGTAATTTAATTCGCCTTGGGGTTACGACTATTGGCGATCGAATCCGCATAAGAGAACTCTGTAAAAAGAGCAAATTGGAGTCCGAGAGCGCTACATCATCCTCCACTTCGTCTGCAGTTCCCGCTTTCCGACAAGAAAGACTCTCCCTTTTTAATCCAAGAAATAAACGGAAACAATTTCACTGCTTGAAGCATAAGAAGACACCAAGGCCGAAAACATGGACTGTTACTTTTGTTTGTTTATCAGACTCGTGTTGTAGAAAAACGCCAACATCTGCTGAAAAAGAGCTTTTATTCAAAGCTGGCCTCGGGCTAAAAAAAATCAACTAGAACTTGCTGTTGAGGACGACGAGCAAACTGTCCTCGAAAAGTTAACCTCTGACGCTATTGGAGAAGACGGTCGACCTTTAGGATTCCCAGCTTTAAAAACTTGTGGGGGGTTTGAAATTATGCGATGCATGGCCAACTGCAGAGATTTAATTAAACTTGACTGTTCCTGGAACACAAGGGATATTCAGGCTAGTCTTGGAGGCGGGCAAGGCAAGTTATATCTTGTTCCGATCCAGAAATCCATTTCAACAAAGACAGTAAAAACTAGAAATGAGCCCGAATTAATGGAGACGTGCAACTTATGTAAAAAAATAATTTCCTTCAATAAACTTCAAGAGCACATTTGGGAATGTTCAGGGATAAGTGATGATGACGTTCTGATGAATTTACCATTTGAAGATAGCATTGACTTAACGAGGGAAGAAACAACGTCAACATGCAGTGCAGAGCAAATTACATCAACATACAGTGTAGAGCAAAGTACGTCAACACACAGTGCAGAGCAACCTACATCAACACACACAGCAGAGCAAACTACATCAACATGCAGTGCAGAGCAAAGTACATCAACATACAGTGTAGAGCAAAGTACGTCAACACACAATTTAGAGCAACCTACATCAGCATACAGTGCAGAGCAAACTACGTCAACACAAAGTGCAAACCAAACTGTAGAAACAAGTATAAACAATGTAGTTGGTATGGCTGTAAGATATTGCAAGGAAAATGATATAGAAAATCCTGTTGAAATTTTGAAGTGCCTGCAAAAGCATTTTGTAACTGGTAGAGCTCTTGAGATAGAGAATCTCTGTGCAGCTAGTGAAGGAACAACAAATTATATATTAGTAGATCGTAGCAACATTCTTCATACAGCAATGGAAGAGATTGGTGCTTTGGCGACTTAAGGAATACTCTGGAAGTAAACTTTTATAATGAGGTATGTCTTATTACGATGGACCACTTCAATGTGATATGTACACTGTAACAAGAACAGTTGTAACTAGGCTGTGTTCACAGAAATATGCAGTGGTTTCATTAAGGGCTGGGCACCAGGCATATGACTGGCTGTGAAGACACAGCTTTGCCCGGCTGATTTCAGCATCTCTGCAACTATAGATTTTTAAAATTTTTCATGGTTTGCATAAACTTTTCCTAGGTTCCAAATCTAAATGCCCTCCTGCTCCAAACTTTAATGAAAATCCTGAATATCATTATGTGTTGAACTTTTATTACTGGCCGGATTCCCTGTTCCTTTTTCTGAAAAACTAAAAGAATAGCGTAAATGCTATAATCCATTTTCATGCATAATTATGGATATTTCCACTACAAATAAGGGTACCTATATGAAGTGGTTATACAAATACAATCATGACAATTTTCAATATTTTCTTTTCAAATACAGGCAGCCCAGGACAGTGGTGGTCCACGCAAGGAGTTTTTCAGGCTTGTAATCGGTGAAATTAAGAGGAAATATTTTGACAATGGTTTGAGAGAACTGCTGAAAGAAGACTATGTTGTAATTGGCACAATCCTTGGTACAGTAACAATAAAGTCATTTCATTATCTTGATCTATAGGCTTCATTTAAAGATAGTCAAACACTCAGTTGCCAAGCTTAAAATTCTGTATGGCAACAAGACTAAAATGGGAATGCTATAATTAAACAATTTTGAAAAATGAAAAGTTTACAGATACCTGCGTACAAGTAAAAGCTGTTACTGTATGTACAGTTTTTTGTTTGGTCTTATATTGGAAGAGTTAGGATATATTTTAGTAAAAATCAACCAATTGTAGAACATGAAATGAAACTGTTTTGGTCAGGTAATTGTATATTAATAGTAATTTTATATCAGCAATGATTTAAAGCCACCACAGAGAAAACTCTAAATTTTTCTTAAGTCTGGACTTTTTCCCTAAATTAATAGGCATGTTGCATACTGTATACTTTGGTCTATTTATGTATGTAAATTTCAATCACATCTTCTGGAAATGTAGGAATAAAAACAGTTAAAACTAATTGTTTAACCATTATGCTGGTAGTTGGTTTCAGACCGATTTTCCCATGATCTGTTTCATTGTTTTGGTTATTAATATTATTGTAAGTTATTATTACAGCCAGTCTAATACTTTCTATTACTTATTATTTCAAATTCACTGCTGCAGGGTTCGAATCCACCTGGGTTTTTTTATGTTGACTAATTTATCTATTTTGCAGGTTTAAGCATTTTGCAGAATGGCAAAATTGCTACTTTCTTGACGGAAGATATGTTGCAAAAGATATTTAGTAGTGACAATCTAGGACCATGTCTTGCAGAACTTCGGCATGGATTAGAGAAAGTTGGGATTTATCAAGTAAGCAAATTATTTTAGTACTGATAGGTTATTTTTATGTTTATAAACATTAATCAAATGAACTTATTTTTGCCATGTGGAATAATATTATTAAGGTTGGGTTTTATTGTTTCAAAGGTTTTAATGTCTACTAAGTATATATGACTGACTACATTCAACTGGTAATATTCTGTGATACAAGATAAGTCCATTTGTTTTATATCTGCAATATGATACACGATTGTGATCCCTTTTCCTCAGGCAAATCTTCAGTATGTGTATGAATTCTGCAAAATACATATGGACAAGTATAAAATAATTCATATAATTTTATTTAGAATATAAGGTTAGCAAGGAAGTAAATAAAGTAAAGCAAACTGCACGTGACTCTAGCCTTGCACTCTTCTGTTATGACTGTCCTATTACTTTATAGCTGTTGATTAAATATATTATGTTTTACTTTAGATTGGACTTCAGTTGCCAGTTTTCCTTTATCTATTAAGGCCAGGTCCTCCTCAAACTCTTACTGTGAGAATCATTACCAAGCTTTTGAGACCATCTTTTGGGGAAGAAGGAAGTAACCGAAGAAGATATGAAAATGCTGTTTATAGTCAATTTCTTAAGTACTTACGGGAAGTAGCAAGTGAGTTAACAGAAATAGTTCTTCATTGTTGTCAGCCCTTATAATATGAACTAATATTGTAGATTGGATATTTAGTCTTGAAAGGGTAGTGGATGGTTGACTTTAAATGATTTTTCGTGATGTGTTGACTATTTTGATATTTAATAATCACCTATTTGGCTTGATTCATGCATTTAGAATCTTAGTTTCTGTAACATTTTTCCATTGTATTCATCAATCGTGATGCTCCTTAAAAAATCTTGATATTTTAGCTGTGTAATGTTGCATTCTTAAAAGAGCCATCATCGACTCCATTGACAATGCATATGAACTATTGAGGTACTGAGGAAACCAAATATATGAAGCTTTTGCTCTATTCTGGCAGCAGTTTTCCTTAGTAATTATTCTGATCTGGTCTGAGGGGGTTGAATATTCAACGATTATTAGCCTATGCCAGGCAAAACCTGATTAACTCTTATTCATTAGTTATTCAGTTTTACTGTGTTATAAAAACATATAAATATATTTGAGGTCTGAATGGCACCATGTTATTTAAAAGGAATAATAGGTCTGAGGGGGCCAGAAGTACTTTACTGGCACAATTGGGTCACTGTAAAAAATATCAAGTGCTGATGAACAATATTATTTAAAAATTATTAATCAATGCAACTGACCTATAAAAATACATAAATGATATCATAAATTATGTCTTGTTCTAGGTGGAAGAAGGGCCAGTGTTACCCTGCAGCACGTTTTGAGTTTTGTAACAGGTGCAGAAGAAGAACCTGTTTTAGGTTTCTGCCTTCAACCAAAGTTAGAGTTTGTCGAAGCAACTAATTCATTTCTTCCAACTGCTAATACTTGCACCAACTGCTTGAATCTACCACGCCCTTCTAATGCTGTGGAGCTACCACCAACTGATATACTGTTTGGGCTGTATGACCTGGCATTTCAAAATGCCTTCTTTGGTGTTGTTTGACTTGTTTAGTTGTATAGAGCTTGTACTGGATATATGTACTCACAGTACATATTATTTAATTATATCATTGACAGTATGAGAAAGTGCTACTAGCAGTTATTGACTTTAATACAACCACTCACAATGTTAGGGATTGTTTTTTGTACGTTTGAACTTTAGTTACCATTCATTGAATATACCAAATGTTCTTGAAAAATATTGTTTCTGTTTGCACTTTTAGTGTTGACTTTCCCTGTGGCTTGTGTAGTTTTGCCAGTATTAACAATGTTAGGGATTGTTTTTTGTAAGTTTGAACTTTAGTTACCATTCATTGAATATACCAAAAGTTCTTGAAAAATATTGTTTCTGTTTGCACTTTTAGTGTTGACTTTCCCTGTGGCTTGTGTAGTTTTGCCACTATTAATTTAAACATTCATTGCAGGGACTAAAGGGAGAAATAAAACATGGTTTATTACTGAAGAATTTATAGCCTTTGTTACACTATTCTCTATGTAATGGCAAGATTAATTGAATGGAGAGTTTATTTTGAAATGAATTTTCTTCTTAATGCCTGGATTCTCAAACAAATTTAGCAAAAAATAGAGACAGCGCAGTACTTAGCATGTGGGAAGGAGAAGCAACACAAAATTGGGCTTTGCCCTTTTATTGGCATAATAAATGGAACTGTTTGCCTTAATCTATTTGTGGCTCAAAGAAAACCCAATCCTAAGAATGAAATTTGTTTGATACTGATACTTCTCATACTGACTAACACCATCTCTATGATCCAAACTGATTGTAGGAGGAAAAAAAGTGAGGCTGGTCTTATAGAAAAAAAAAGATTCAATTAGCCCTTTTATTTATCAGCCCCATCATAAATTTTATGACTCCTTGTTAGGTCTAAATAGAAAAAAATGTTTTAAAACAACCTTACCCCAAAATAGAAGGAAAAATAATTTATCTGGTCTCAAATCTTGCCCTTTTGTTTATCATCCAAAAGGTATTTAAATTTACAATCAAAGGGCTTCTTGTGAGCTTTCTCATCTGCTGATAAAGTATAAATTTCATTTAAAATGAAATGTCAGAACTCTCATTTTTTATTGCTGCATCAATCCAATTTTAAAATGTTTGGTACAGTATAACCTTAAATTTGCTCTCATGTGCCAAATATACAGGCTGGGGGTCCTAATAGTTTAGGGAGGTTAAAACATTGCTATGTGTCTAAGAAGTGGGGAATTGGTCTTAATCATGGTTCGTATCCTTTTAACATTTTTGAATTCCATGACTTCCATGAGCTTTTAAAATTTTTTACAACCTGTTCAAACATTTTTTAAATACATCAAAAGGATCCTTAGTTTGTTGATTTTCTGGCATACTAACCAAATGAAATGAAGGGTTTAGACATTTCTTTGAGAAATAATGTCATGTGCAGGTATTATCATCAGTACTTTGTAATTGTTTATTGGTATATTAAAGATTAAAATTAAGCTTCGTTTGTCAAAAAAAAGAAAGATTTGTAAAAACGTGAGCAAAGATGCAAGTATATATGACCATTTGTGTGCCCAAAAATGATTTGTAATTTTTGGGAAAACTGACTGAGAGTGCTCAAACTTTATGAGAAAATGATAAAAATGACAATAAATTAAGCTCAATAAAAGTACAGGAACAGACATTAAACATATTTCTGAACAATTTCTAGTGCTGTCGTAAAATCACCAATGCCATAATTGACTGAAGTATACTCTTGCGAATCAAGTTCAGCTTGACAATTTTCATTAAAAGTTATTTGTGGAGGAAGAAAAACTGGCCGACACTCATCTTCTTGGTCAATATTTACAACACCTTCAACACCATAGCTGGCATAATCATTATGTGTCAGATTGTCAGTGTCTGGATCCTTCACCTGTCCAGCTAGCCATAATCCGATGGGAGTTGAGTTTATTGTCCTTACACGGTGATGTGCCCATGCATGCCTCCACAAATCAAGTTTGACATTAATTTTCGACAAGTAAATGTAGTGTAGCACTGCTAGATGTACCTCATTTAAAGGATCAAGAATGTTGTTATCTTCCATAAAATAAAACATTTTGTAATAAAAATCAAGAACTCCTTCATACACATCTCTCCATAATCGTTCAATGCGTTGATTATGGGTACTCTTGCCAGTAATTATACTGCCACGGTTAGGGCCTTTTTTTTCTATCATAAAATCAGCAATGCCCACATTTTCTTGGCCCATGTCAGTTCGCACTCGGCTTGGTACTCCATAATCGTAGACGGCACTGAGGAAACACGAGAGCACAGTTTCTGACTTGTTGTTATTTGTGCATTTTAACATAACTGGCAGCCTGCTAAATCCATCAATACCGCCAACAATAATGAAGTTCCATCTTATCAACTTATGGTTTGTATCGACGTGCCAAAGGCTGTTCGGGGCTCGCACATTGTAAACTCGTCTGTGCAATCTCCCCTTTTTTCGCGACTGGACACCGTTCCTGTCTACTCTGTTTACACTGTCCCTTAAAGTTGCTCTCGCAACTTTGATACCTCTTCCAGATAAAAGCTGTTTTAAGAGTACTTCGCCACAGTTGGGAAATTCTCGAGTAATATCGTCAACATGGCGATCAACGTCTTCATCACTGATATTCGAGAATTCCATTTTGCTCAACCCATAGCACCGCATCCTTCTATAAATCGTACTTTCCGATACAGACATTAATCTTGCAATTTCGACTATAGGAAACCCTTCTTCCAAGAAATACTCAAGTACTGACTGAGGAATTTCAAATGCAGGAGGACCAGCTTCACAGTGGACGTAGCCTGGTTTTTGTGAACCAAATGGACTGCACTTTATCCTTAAACTCATCATTTCACTGTTTTGCAAACCAAGCTCCCTTAACTCCACTAAAGAAAGTTTGCTAACTATATCTGGGGTAATTCTTTCCCGTTCAAAATTATCGCTTAAATGTTTCAAATTTAGTTTCTCGAGAATCTCTGTCATAAAAGCCGCCATTTTAATTTGTAATTCGTGTCTAGTCTTCTCTCTCGAAAGAAATAAACTTGCGCGTGTTCGTTGCAGTAAGTTCGCTGACCAAATTTACTGGCTCACTGAATATAATGATGAAAGCACCGAACATAATGACAAGAGCACCGAACATAATGATAAAAGCACCGAATATAATGACAAAAGCACCAAACATAATGATAATAGCACCAAATATAATGATAAAAGCACCGAATATGATAAAAGCACAGAATATAATGATAAAAGCACCGAACATAATGATAAAAGCACCGAATATAATGATAAAAGCACCGAATATAATGATAAAAGCACCGAATATAATGATAAAAGCACCGAATATAATGATAAAAGC
>JAODFW020227850.1:0-12470 GCA_027575235.2 Palythoa mutuki | reverse complement strand
ACTTATCTCCCACACACTTTACTCCGACGAAGGACTTTAGTCCGAAACGTCAGTCTAATTTCATCACTCACGGTGTCTAAGTTAAATAATCATCAAACTGTTTTTATAAAGAAATCTAATTTGGAACCTTTTTAGTCGCATTTTCAAGTTATTCCTTTTTAACAACTTTTATTGACTCTTGCAGACATAAAGACAATAACCAATCCAAACCCCTTTTGCTGGAAACGTTTTCCACTACAACACACATTTTGGGGAAGTTTTGCGGTTCAATTCCTTTTCTATTTGTAGTTAAAAATTAATTTGTTCATTGGGCAACAAAAATGGCAGTTTACCTAAGAGTAGTGTAAAATGTTAGACAAGAAATAATTTGAAATATCTGTCTCTTAAATATCTGTAAACGTGATTTAAAGGCTCAGACGTGACAGGGAGCGCCAGGAGCAGCTTGCCAGAGAGAGACTTGCAGTAAGACGTAAGCGGCGTGGACGTGCTGATGAAGAAGATGAAATACCTGAACCAGAGAAAGGTTAGCTGTCGTTAGAAACTTTGGCTATAATATCTGATAAGAAAGGAAACTCAAATCAAATGATCAAATAGTGCTTCTTAATAGCGAGTGTGTTGTTCTTTTGTAAAATTCCTCTTCCCTTCTCTTTTCCTTTCAGTTTTGTTTGTAAGGTTGAAATGATAAAAATCTTGGTTAAAAGAGAGCTAAATCCTTTTATGAGCCTAAGTGGCCCATTGGAGCTGGTGCTTATCTTCGGTTTCTGTAGTGTTAAGCAGATGAGAGTCATTGACTCCCCTAGAAAGGAAACTAATCCATCGCAGGTTAGCCTCCAGCAGAAGCTGGTACTCATTTTACTGACCTCGGGAGGATGAAAAGCTGAATTAACTTTGGTATAGTGGAAGGTCACACAAATGCTCAACACTTGGCTAAGCCGGGTTTGAACCTTGAGCCTTGTGGTTAGAAAGCAGTGATCTTACCAGTGCGCCAACCACGCCGCCGTAGCGTGTGTGTTCCTCTTCTTGTTTTCGGTTTTGCTTGTAGGGTCTAATTATAAAATAATAAAAATCTAAGTTAAAAGAGAAGTGTCATATAACCAGTTGCAAGATTTGTTTGGTAGTGCAGAGCTATAGTTTCGTAGTTGCAGAGCTATACGTATACCCCATACCTATGCCGTATAATACTATAAAGAAAACTGTGGTCAAATATTTTTTAGAAAACCTAGCAGCATGGATCGACTGTGTACTAAAAGAGCTGGAAAAAAAGCACAGGATGGAACGTGGGTTCCTCATGGATGTGTTACAGGAGGAGGGCTCCTCTGGTCTGAGAGAGGAAGCACGTGCCATGCCTGATGAGGAGAGACAAAAAGCAATCCAAGAGCTGAAGAATAAGAGGGATGAACTTGATTTTGGTGTTAAAGGTGAGTGCTAGGGTCAGGTGTCTGCTTTGAACGGGTTTTGTACCATTAACTTGTTGATCAATGGGAAGTGTTATTTTTTCTTTCTATAAAAACGTCCATCGTATGCTATCTGCCTTCTTGAGATGCCTTAACTTATCCTTTAACTCTTGAGCTTGGTCAGGGATTGTTTTGCATCATTATAGAGCGAAGAAAACCCCATCTCGGCTGCTATCACTTCAGGTTGTCGAACAGTCCTTACCATGGTGTCTGCAAGCTTTGATAACCTATATCAGAATTTTTTCCCTTACGGTTTTTATATATAGTGCGACAAAAATTGTTTTAAAGTTTATAGCTCCAGACATTCTTAAACATATACCTGTTGCTATGGGGACTCTTGGTAGCAGTTTGTCCTAAAACTGCAAGCGTTGCAATGAACAACCTTTGGTATTGGGTCTTGTAGAAGGTGATGGTTTAACCATCTTGGTTTTCTTTACTTCCTCCCTTAAATGTGTTGTAAACGTTATTATTTTTTAATAAAAATTAATTTTTGACAAGTTTGGCAGATAAAATTGTCCTACAATTCTTGACAATGATGCTCTAATCCTCTTTCTTTTACCTTTTAAAATTTGTGTTGTCTCTTAGCTTTTCTATTTCCACCTTGACCGTCATTTTGTATGAATCTTGTCATCAACTTTCTTCTTTTTCTTCCTTGAGTCATTAACAGTTTTTGCCATATAAAAAAGTGATTTAAAAAGATGACCACCTACGGTTAGATAACCCAGTCTGTTTTATTACGGTTAGACTGTAATAAAGTATCTTGTGGCCACTGTGCGTATTGTACCTGAAATCGTAAATTTAGTAGCAGTATGACAAACTAGTATTAAACGGTTACTGTAGGGAAAATATTAAAGATACGACAGTTGAACTGTTTTTGTATCTTGTCAGCTGATCAAGAGATGAATGTGGACATACTCGACATGGCAGTTTCTTACAAGGTTATTATAAAAGAAGAGAAAATGAAAAGGGAAACTGAGAAAGAGCTCACTGAGCAGGATGCAATAATTGCAATAGTGGCAGATTTACAAGAGGAACAAGACAAGGAGTGCGAAACGGTTCTTGAGCAGATCCAGGAGAAGGTGAGTTCAAAAATTCTCCAGCAGAGAGCAATACAAAGGGAAGAAATGAATAGACAAAAACCCCTTTAAGTGGGACGTGGCTAAAACTGGAGTAGTAGCAGACACTAAAAACATTGAAACATGTGGCTCATTAGGTTTAATATTTTAAGAGTGCCATTTTATCAATTTCACTAGACGTTGCAACAGCTGTAGTTGTATATATTCAAAACATTGAAGATTTTCTTTTCTTTAAAACAATAGTACTAGCTACCTGTTTTGTTTGAGGCTTTTTTGGGATTGTGTGAAAACATTCTGTTGTGAAGTAACAGTTTTACAATTTAACGTGTAGTAATTGATGTGTAGTAAGTAAAATTTGTTTGATGTTATAGCAAAAGTTATTGTTCTAATAGTGTTAATTATCTTTCGTCATAAACCCGGAATACGATATTTCATACAGTGATATAGTCTTCCGTGATTTTACCTTTAAGTTTTGATTTTACCTTAAGGGTCCAACATTCTAGACAAGATGATGATTTTATTTTTCAGCAACGTCTGTGATAGTCGCGTCCAATACTTTTTTGTACGTGCTAAAATAAAATCTATTGAAGATAGATTCTAGGGATTTCCATTCTTGTTTTAGAGTCAGCTTGAACTTGAGGCATTGAGGAAAACACACATCCAAGCAAGGAAAGAAGGGATCTATGAGAATGTCGCTACAGTTGCTTTGCGCTATGACGGAGTAGGCACAGATGAAGAACTTTTGAGAGCATTGGACAAAAAATACGATGCTCTAAAAGACAAGCTGCTTCTTGAGACTCTTAAGAAACAAATAGGTATGAATGATCATTAACGTTAGGTATCGTTAGTTAACTGAAATGATTTAAAATGTGCAATAAAAGAAGATTGTAGCTTTTTTGTAATTGTGAGAAGTTATGAAAATAATTAGCTTATTCTCGAAACTGTTGCAAACCAAGTGAGGAGAAATTCTCCTAGATAAATTCTCCAAGATAATGTACCTTTTTGTGAGAAAGATTTGTGTCGTTATTGTTGCGTCACGCTGTTTTGTAAAATGTATAATGGTATTAGCTGTTACTGTGATATGATTCATTTGTAGCATTAGTCAGCTGGCTTATGGCTATATGCCATGCACTGGATGCTTGATTGTAGTAGTTCATAATAGACAAACCTTTTATGGTCTTACCTAGGTGATGCTGAATGGGCGGCATTGTCAGAAAAAGAACGTCAGACACGTTTGATGCAGTTGAAACTTGAAGAAAAACGCCTGAGAAAGGAGGGTAAACTTGATGAGCTACAGCGACTTTTGGGTGAAGGTTTTGCTATGGACGCCACCCTGAGAAAGTTGATGGGGGAAAACAAAGCCAGGTTTGAATATTTTGTAGTTAAAACATGTTGTATTGGCTGACAGGAAAGGTGCACTCGGGTTTTAAAGTATTTGCAAAAGTGTCTAAAACCGCGTGCACTTATTTGGTGTTTAGGTAGTCTGAGGCAAAGTAAAGGCTGTGTTTTATCTTGTAGCAGTGATAATTTGCGTACACGTGCATGGTGGAGTGTAACCCATATATCAGCACAGCACTCACACCTCAGTGCTAAGCCACCGCATTAGGATCTACAGTACATTGCCTCGATATACTAATGTTATGGTTGTTAAAGCAGTGCTTGCTCGTAAAGAGGCTCTCATTTGTTTGCTTTGGAGTTGTTTCCAGTTTTTTTTCTTTCTTTCATGACCAACTTTTTATTCTAGGTACGAGGAGCAGTTGAAAGAGAGACTGGCACGGAGACGGGAAAGAATTTCACAGGGTTTACCCGTAGATGATGAGGAAGAAGGGGAGCATGACGCCAGCGGGCAGCAAACGGATGCAAAGACAGTCCTTGAAGATCTAGATAGAAGGTAGAGAGATGCAAGTTTGGTGGTCAGTTCGCCAGGTTTAAATGTGGTGGACCATAATCAAATCCTGCTCTTATAACTGGTTGGGTTGGTGTGTCGTGAACCCAGATTAAGATCTACCATGTTTTTTAAGTAGCCAAGCAATCTCCCTCCTGTCAGGCAGGGTTCTTAATTGTGTCATGTTTATCGGGAAATTGAATACCAAGTTCTGGGGAAGTGCTCCCTTTGCATCCACGTTAAGTAGGTTTTTTTATTTATGCTGAGTTACCCGATGGCGGTAATGAAAGAACCAATTAATACACGTAAATTAAATAAAAAATGATATTATGGAACAGAACACACGGTTTCTGGTTATGATAGCTGAGTGTACAAATTAAGGGTGTTTTTCATTTTTATTTAACTAAACGTTTTCGCTTCCCATGCAACAACAATAGCACTTATCATTTGACATTTTGTTAGATTCTTGTGTCTGTCGGTATGATCAAATAATGACAGCGCCAAATTTTATGTCGCTGGTTAAAAGGAATACAGTAAATGGTCGTTGTTTTAAAGTTTTAAAATGGCAGAAAAAATGTCTAGATATTGGTTCATTTGACCTTTAATACTACCCTCTCTAATGGGAAACCAAAAATGGAATCAGGGTTCACTTCTTTTTAAACCCTTGACTTTTAGAACTTCAATTCAAGGCTCAAAAATCCTTGAATTTTTTTAAATCGTTTTGGTTCTTGAAAGTCCTTGAATTTTGCAAACTCAGTGAACTAAATATTCCTTTATATTTCTTTTTCCGTGCTATTGGCTAAACATGAACTCATAAACATTATAGGTGTAAATGTAAAGGTAAATTGGTCGAAATTTTAGTGCAATCAAAATTTCAACGTAACTTTGCTGAAATATGATCACTTTTGAAATTGCAACAGAAGGACAACAAAATGAGCTGTTAAACGTTGAGATCAGCGAGTTTCAAAAGCGGCGGAGACGGAGTTGCATTGCCAAACAAATTTATTCGCTATTGTGATCTCGGATCACAATAGATATTTTAAACACAAAAACGTTATACCGCTGAACGACTTTAAAAATATCCAATCATAAAAATGATCTCAAACGACGGGCCAATTTGTTATCTGGAAATCTTTTAATGACAAACAATATTCGTATTCGGCAGTTGACCAACATTTTGTCATTTGTTTACCGGTCTGTTTACCAAGTTTTCTAAAACGTTATCTATGAACAAAACAATAATTAAAGCTTTGTCTAGGCTCCATATTTAACAATTAGATTATGAGGTTACACGTGATAGAAATCGAGAGCGACTTATCTAATTGTTTAAGTATAAATCTACTAGTCGTTCAAAAAAAATAGGCTGTCAGTTTTGTTGAATACCTCGAAATTTTATTTGAAACCTCGAAGGAGCGGCCGCCATTTTGTTGACAATCGCTACCCACTATATATCACCGAACAGATAGTGGGTATGGTAGCCAATCAGAGAACAGCATTGGTAATAGACCGCTAGTAGATTTATACTAAAATTAAAATATGTTTGAATTAGTTTGAAACCACCAAAAAATGAGATTACAAAATGAGTGGTGCAAAAACCTCTTAGCCAACAGAGAGCAAGGGGTTGTTATAGAGGTCCAAGTTTTTCGTGGTCAGTTATAATTCCTTCTGATGTACCCACGGGCTTTTTATTAGGTCCATTATTTTTGTGATTTTCATAAGGATTCACCCGAAGTGGTTATGCCTGGGAACACAATCGCTTTTTATGCAAATGGCTGTTAGAACATCTTGAGTGATTAACTGCCCAACGGATCAACATGTTTCAGCCAGTCTTGAATAAACTACACTTACAGCATCATCGAAATGTTATTGATTTTAATGTAAATATATGCAAATACTAACTTTACGTTAAACAACAGTTCTAAAATTCCGTGATCTTGTGTTAGTCGCTAATAACAAGCTCTCTTGGAATGATCATGTTGATAAAATATCATGTAAAGCAAAGAAGGCCTTTTCACCTCCTTCAAACGTCATATTGTGATTTACTAAGGTTTCACTTGGAGTATGATTTTGTTGCCTGATCACCTTACATAGCCAGAAACATTAAGAAATTGGAAATAATTGAACAAGGGTCACTAAACTAAATCTAACTCTTTTGGTGACTCACCTTATGGCTCGTTTACATATGTTTTTATCAAAGCCATTAATTTTTTATAAAAAATGTAAGTAAAATTGTTTCTTGTTCACATTAAAATTGCCAATGGTGTGAAATGTCAAGATCAAATGTCTTTCTGTATTTACTCTGTACTAAACGGATCTTTTGTTTCTAGTCTTGTTAGCAGATGCAACCGTTTGGAATAAATTGCTTAGCGTAGGTCCTTGAATTTTCGTATAATGGTCATGTCAGACAGTTTTCGGTTTTCCTTTAAAGTTAACTATGAAAGTAATATAGAGAGAGCCCTTAAAATCATCATTAAAATCATCAGTTGTTGTTTAGGTAATTGGGCAGCGAGTGCTGTACTTTCCATATCAGTACACTATTTTAATAAGGATAAGTAACGACAGCAACAACAACTACAATAGCAGCAACAACAATAACAGGAGCATTATTTACGCGCAATGCTCTTACATAAGCTAAAAATATGAATTAATGTTAAAGCGAACTAGAACGGAATAAAATAAAGTATTAATTTCAGTTCGTTGTAATTAAAAATATGCTCTCCACAATAATTTTAACGTCACTTTTACTAATAAATGTTTGTCTTTAGGTACGAAGAGGAGCGAGACGCTCTAATGCGTAAGTTACTGGGCGATGATGAACGTTTCTTGAGTGAGAAGGAGCGACAGGCCGAACTTGCAAGGCTCAAACGCGAGCAACTGAAAGCCAAGCAGGAAGGAGATTTTTTTACTGCAGCTCTCGTACTGGGACTGGCCGAAAGAAACAGAGAGGCTGCTGAGTTGAGGTGTGTGTTTCGTCTGATAGTTGTTTTAAGGAAGGCGAGCCTTGGAACAACAACAATATATCAGTTTCCTTAACTTTTGATAAACACCTTTTTTTGCTATATTCTTTGACTTTGTGCAGCTGCCCATTATAGTTTACCGTACACTAGTAGTATAGTTGGGACCGAATAACCCTTATTTTTTCGATGGAATCTCATTAACGTGTGAGGAATGGATTATCTTAGGATGACGTCATACTTCATTAATGATTCATTTGGTATTCTACTTTACTACTTACATTCGTTTTTATTTAAGGTTGAAGCAAGACAGGTTGAGACAAGAGCAGTTGGCCAGAGAGAGACTTGCCCTGCGTCGTAGCAGAAGTAAAAAGGGCGAGAAACAGGAGGCCAAACTCGTGACTGAAGGAGATCTGGTTACACTGCAGGATGCTCTCATTAAATTGGTAGAAAAAAAGCACGGTAGAGAACGAGATGTGAGTAAAGTAAATAACTGAATCTGATTACCGGGAGGCAACGTACAGACTTTATACAAAAACAAAACCCCTAACAGTAGGATCTAGTTGTGTTCACATTGACTTCTCGATTGGGCATGAGAATTTTTAAATAGCAAACACGCAAACAAAACAAAGTATTTCTGGAACGTAATGCAAATTATTTACGAGATAATAATTCATATTGGGCTGAGTTATCAAGATTTTGAATTTTCAAACATTTGCCTCACTTGTTTTTCGTTGCCATGGAAGAAGCTGTGCGGTTTTAAGAACTAAAATCTTTGGAAGTACACTGTAGATGTAAATCACATCTTGTATCAAAATGGGAATTATCCAGAAAAGTAAAAGCTCCCATTTTGGACCCTGGACGAAAGCATAACAGAAAAAATTGTACAGGATTGCAAGACACGTGTGCTATCAGTTTCAACTATACTGCTGGACTAAGCAAGTTCAAGTGGCGAGCAGTATCCCCCAAAGACTGTTATTAAATACACTATCCAGTATAAGAGAACTATGGTGGTAAATGGTATGAGCTAGAAAACATGAAATTAGTCATTTCACTTTTCTTTTCTTTTTTTTTATACGAGTAAAAGTTTAAATCCTTTCTTTTACCGCTCGGTACCTCTGCCCAGTTGATGCTCACATTTGGTATGGAAGGAAATGTATTTTCGAACTGCAATTTCAAAATGCTTGTAAACACTTAAATCAAGATTTTTAATCACGTGTTTAAGAATTGTTAGGAAGAGTTCATTGTTTCCATGAGTTGAATTAATCAATAAAACATCTCAATAAATGTCAGTGTTTCATCTCAAATGAAACATGGGTGATGTTTCATCTGGTGTTTCATTGGGTATCAAGATTAATCCACCTGACCCAAACAGTTGTTATTTATTGTTTGTTTACCACACAAAAAATTAATGAGTTTGAGAAGTTGTATTCCGCAACTATTTACGTGTATTTTGTAAGCATTTGTCGTTTCTTTATTAAAAATTACAAACATTTACAATGCACACTGCTATTTACATACGTTACCTAGAAATAGTTTGGCTGGCCCTAGAAATCTTCTGTTTAACTACAGGTCTATATATGTTACTTGTAAGATTATTTCTCACACTCACCTGTTTAAGTATCATCACAGATGTTTGTAGAACTGGTGCAGAACCACGAGCAAGACTTGATCAACTCGGCTTTGGGCATGACTCAGGAAGAGAGAGAAGCTCGCTTGGAGGAACTGAAAACCAAACGTGTTGCAACAGATATGGGTGAGCTCTAAAACAGAACTTTAAATGAAACTAATGTCTTCGTGATTAATTGACTTCTAGTTGGTCTAGCATCAACTCTTTACTCGTCCTGTGGAGTCGTCGGTCTAGCATCATATTGAGGCACTTTGAGTCACTCTACCGTCGAATGCTCAATGATACAGCTTGCACTGAGCGCTCTCCACAATAATTCATTTAATGTAAAAATCATGTGTATGTGAAGTTCTACACGTCAGGTGTAGATTTCATATATGCGTGAAAATAGATAAGTTTAGGTAATCACAGATAACTTTTGATACTTTCAAGGTAATATTGTAAAAGTTCCAGGCTAATAAGAACGTTAGCCATTGAATGTCATTCATTCATTACAAAATCAAACATTTTGTAACGGAAGAAAGTTATATGTTTATGTCTCAAGACAAAGGAATATCCTTTTGGGCTCCCCTGAGGCAGAAAGGAATTTCAAAATTGGAATAAGTTCTAAAAGAGACACAACTTTAAATAAAACTTCAGGCAAATATTTTTTAGCAAAACTATTCAGAAAAGCTGACATTTCGAGCATTCGCCCTTCATCAGAGCGTCTAATGAACGGATAACGTTCGAAACGTCAGCTTTTCTACATTCATGAGTTTATTTATCACATACAGTGGAACCCTGATAAACCGAACTTGGATAACTCGAATTCCCCGCTAACTTGAATTAAGTAATGGTCCGAGTAAGAACTAGGGTACCTCCCATTGTTCTATGCCATTTCGCTTTTCCCACACCAGAATGTTTAGATTTTCTTATTGAGAATAGATCAGATGTGTACAACATGGCTACAAAGTAAAATGCAATGAAACTATATTTTAAAGCAATGTTTGTTTTGTGCTATGATAATTTATCCAATCATATGACTCCAAAACAAAAGCCAAGAAAACCTTTTGATTTTCGATGTTCCTCACATGGAATTTTTTTAAATTTAAAAACAAAAATGTTTCAACTAGAAGGGAATGAATGAGTGAACTAGATAGAAAGAACCTAGCTTACTTGTGAAGATATGGGCGATTTTGAAAGCCTAGCCAATGAGATTAACGGTTTGACAATATCGCAATTAGCACCTTTCTGCATTCCATTGCCGTTGATGTTCCCCACATGGAATTTTTCCTAAATTTAAAAACAAAAATGTTTCAACTAGAAGAGAATGAATGGGCGAACTAGATAGAAAGAAATTAGCTTGTGAAGATATGGTCGATTTTCAAAGCTTAGCCAATGAGATTAACGGTTTGACAATATTGCAATTAGCACCTTTCTGCATTCCATTGCCGTTGATTTGCCTAGTTCTTACTCGGACCATTACTTAAATTTGGTACTAATATACTTTTTTGTTTCTACTCATCATGAAGGTGCTAAAGATACCCACCATAGCATCCTACAAGAGGCAACAGCCCTCAAGTTTGTCAGTAGACAACAGAATTTAGAAAGGAGTAGGGACAATGAAGAGGTAACGAAAGATGATGTCATTGTATCCTTACTGGCCGACTTGCAACAGGAACAAGACAAAGACAGCGAAACAGTGATCTTTCAGTTGCAAGAAAAGGTTGGTTTTTAGAACACATTGGGTTTCTGTGTTCATTAAAGGACAACACCAAATACGCATTACATAAAAACGAGAATTTGAGGGTCAAGCAGTGTTTCTCTACAATTTATTGTATGTAGGTAAATTACATTGTTTTCGAAGACAAAGTATCTTAAAATTGCTTTTTCTGTTGCGGACGAAATAAATTTAATTCAAAACAGAATACAAGATTATAATTGTAAACTGCCATTATCCGACCCTCAAAGCCTCGATTTTACAGTAAGCCATTTGAGTGCTTGTCACTTGTGAATAAGGTTTAGTGATTATTGTTTGTGTACCCTAATTGTCAGATTTGTACTGCAAGAGGTTTCTGACTTTTTCATTAAGTCAGTAAAAGCCACATATAATTTCCTTTTGGGTGTTTTTGATGGTTTTGTTTTGGCTTTGAAAATATTTTTCACCATTTCAAGAGATACAGTAGAATTCCGATAACTCGAACTGTGAAGGGAAACAAAGAATAGTTCAATTTATCGGGGTTTCAAGATATCAGGGTTTCGAGATATTGGGGTTGATTATAAATAGGTTCAAATCCAACAGAAAATTAACTTAAAGTAGTGCTGATAATCGAATCATAATCGCCGTAGGAATTTGAAAAAGCTGGCGTTTCGAGTGTTGGACCTTTGTCAGAGCATTAGTTTAATTTGAGTTAGCAACTTAGCAGGGAATTTGAGTTATCCAAGTTCGACATATCGTGGTTTTACTATATTCCGGAATGTATTTTTAATATGTTAAAACTGTTTTTGTTCTGCTAAACTGATGGACACCTTAGGCAAGTGTTAGCACACCCTTAACCTCTCTTAACCAGGGTTATGGTTCCACTGCCTTGTGGTGGCTAGGGATAGCCAAAGGCTAAGGGAGCAAACCCCGACAGAATAACTGGAGTGGAGCCTCGTGAGGCAGCTTGATGATATATCATTTACTTGCAACTCCTGCAGTCTACCTGGTCCCGAACGTACTGGCTCTGCCTTTCCTTCGGACTCTACCAGCAAGACCGAGAGGGGGATTCTGGAACTCGGTCAAACCAGTATCTCCACATCAACCGCCCAGGCAAGTGCATGGAGAGGCAACTCCAGCATGTCGTACGGCCTTGACTGGCATGGTAACAAACCGGGGAGTGGCAGTTACCCATTCTAAGTCATGGCTTGATTGGCGTAGAGCCAGACGCCAGGGGTCACTCCTGACAGTGGGAGGGGCTTTTTAGCCCCATTGGATAGCTACATTGGATAGGTGCTTTCCCACCACTGCCCACCTGTCGTGCTGAGGTGAGCAGAACTTAAGTCTGGAAAAAGTCTGACAAGTGGGCTGCGGCTTTCTCACCTAAGAATCAAGGATCTATTAGAAGAAGACCAGCTCTCACATTTGGGAGTTGGAATGCCCCAACGATGCTGACCGGTCTTACCAAGAATATAGGCGACACCGATGGGGCACGCAAAACAGCTCTCATCAGCAGAGAGCTGGAAAGGCTCAACATTGATATACAGAAAATGCGCATAGCTGGTTGCGGAAGCCTAACGGAAAAGGAATATACATTTTTCTGGCAGGGTAGAGATGAAGATGAGCCTAGAGAATATGGAGAATATGGTTTTGCTGTCAGCAACAAGCTATTACAGATGGTGGAGCCAGGCTCAATCAAGTCCGAGCGCATCATGCACGTGAAACTCAATACTGATCTAGGCACCACCAACTTGCTTTCTGTCTACGCTCCAACCCTGACTTCGAGTCCCGATGCC
>JAODFW020226854.1:0-12473 GCA_027575235.2 Palythoa mutuki | reverse complement strand
CACACCTGAACACCCAACTGCCCACAGGAAACCTGTTTGAAACCTTTTGCCATAATCACATCACCACATGTGACAAATTCTCTTGAAATATCAAATGGCACACTGCAACACTTTTGGATTACTGGGACCAACACACATGCATAATCATGATTGATATAAGTTTTGAAGAACTCGAAATAACGTGAAACCGCTCGACCTTCAGGTTCGTGAGTACAGTGATTATATATCTTACTTCCAAACTTTCATTCGTCTTTCTATTATAACTTTATGAAAACACAAAAATGTTTTATAATTCTCAGATATCGATCCTATCTGGGCAGCCTTGTGATGCTGTGTTCCAAGGTCAGAAATGAACCCTATCTGGGCAGCCTTGTGATGCTGCACTCCACGGTCAGATATCAACCCTATACCTGGGTAGACTTGTGATGCTATACTCCAAGGTCAGATATCGACCCTATCTGGGCAGCCGTGTGATGCTGTGTTACAGTTTCAGAAATTAACCCTATCTGGGTAAACTTGTAATGCAGCACTCCACGGTCAGATATCGATCCTATACGGGCAGCCGTGTGATGTTGTGTTCCAGTTTCAGAAATCCACCCTATCTGGGTAAACTTGTGATGCTGCACTCCACGGTCAGATATCGATCCTATCTGGGTGAACTTGTGATGCTGGTCAGATATTGACCCTATCTGGGCAGCCTTGTGATGCTGCACTCCACGGTCAAATATTGACCCTATCTGGGTAGACTTGTGAATACTGTACTCCATGGTCAGATATCGACCCTATCTGGGCAGCCTTGTGATGCTGTGTTCCAGGGTCAGAAATAAACCCTATCTGGGTAGCCTTGTGATGCTGTACTCCACGGTCAGATATCGCCCTATATCTGGGTAGCCTTGTGATGCCGTGTTCTTGGGTCAGATATTGACTCTATGTGGGTAGCGTTGTGATGCTGTGTTCTTGGGTCAGAAATCAACCCTATCTGGGTAGCCTTGTAATACTGCACTCCACAGTAAGATATCGACCTTATCTGGGTAGCCGTGTGTTGCTGTGTTCAAGTTTCAGAAATCAACCCTGTCTGGGTAAACTTGTGATGCTGCACTCCGTGGTCAGATATCGACCCTATCTAGGCAGCCTTCTGTTACTGTACTCCATGGTAAGATATTATTGACCCTATCTGGGCAGCCTTGTGATGCCAAACTCCACGGTCAGATATGGACCCTATCTAGGTAGACTTGTGATGCTGTACTCCACGGTCAGATATAAACCTTATATCTGGGTAGAGTTGTGATGCTGTACTCCACGGTCAGATATCGACCCTATCTGGGGAGCCTTGTGATGCCGTGTTCCTGGGCCAGATATTGATCCCATCTGGGTAAACTTGTGATGCTGCACTCCACGGTCAGATATCAACCCTATCTGGGCAGCCTTGTGATGCTATGTTCCAGGGTCAGAAATGAACCCTATCTGGGTAGCCTAGTGATGCTGTACTCCACGGTCAGATATCGACCCTATATCTTGGTAGACTTGTGATGCTGTACTCCATGGTCAGATATATTGACCCTATCTGGGTAGACTTGTGATGCTGTACTCCACGGTCAGATATTGACCCTATCTGGGCAGCCTTTTGCTGCACTCCATTGTCAGATATCGACCCTATCTGGGCAGCCTTGTTATTGCTGCACTCCATGGTCAGATATCGATGATGCCGTGTTCCAGGGTCAGAAATGAACCCTATCTGGGTAGACTTGTGATCAATGCTGTACTCCACGGTCAGATATCAACCCTATATCTGGGTAGACTTGTGATGCTGTACTCCATGGTCAGATATATCGACCCTATCTGGGTAGACTTGTGATGCTGTACTCCACAGTCAGATATCGACCCTATCTGGGTAGACTTGTGATGCTGTACTCCATGGTCAGATATCAACCCTTTCCAGGTAGACTGGTGATGCCACACTTCATGGTCAGATATCAACCATATCCGGGTAGACTTGCGATGCTGTACTCCACAGTCAGATAATAACCCTATATCTGGGTACCGCTGCCTGGTTAGCCCAGTTTGTAAGGTGCCAGTCTGCCGTGCGGGAGGCTTGGGTTCGATTCCCAGCTGGACCTCCACTCAGGGTCTTAAAATAATTGAGAAGGTGCTGCCTTTGCTCTAATATCTGCAAATGGTTAGAACTTCACATCTTCTCAGATAAGGACGTTAAACCATAGGTCCAGTCTCTCAATATCTCCGTCGAGGGACTTAAAAGAACCTACACACTTCTCGCAAAGATCCCGTTGTTGTGGTCTGTTTCTTCCGCTGAGGGCACTTCTTATCGGCTGCCAATTGTGCCTTAACAGGTGAGCCGCGCAAGCGGAATTTCTAAGACCCTCAAGTGTATATACTTGTAAACAGGTTCTGAAAAGCCCCGAGGGGAGAACTTGTATATCTTTTTGTATTTGTATTTGTACTTGTGATGCTGTACTCCACGGTCAGATATTGACCCTATCCCAGCAGCCTGATGCTGTGCTCCACAGTCAAATTTTGACTCTATCAGAGCAGCCTTGTGTGAAGCACCTTTACATGCTTGTACTCTGGTGTTTAAAGATAATGACAGCAGCTCTGTCAGAAAAGCAGCAATTCGGATATTTGCACAAAAAAGAATGCTAGTAAAAACAATTTAGTTTTCAAACAAAAGACATCCTCGGTAAAACAAAACTTCTTTATTTTAAATTTCACTGTATAAAATGCAAGATATAATAACATATAATATTAATTACCTAAGTAATATATATCTTTATAGTTTCTCTATACAAACTGCCAATAAAACGATCTTGTTAATTGATGGGTCAGGGATTGCAACTGGTCTTCAACAGTCAGCTGCATAAATAGTTGCTTCAATTATAGCAACTCACTTGCCCCACAAAAGCACATAGCCCAGATAAAGTGCCACAAGAATTGCAACAGATATTAGCATGTTTTTTCGGTTTTCTTTGCGTAGTATTCCCAGGTGTTTTTCTGTAATCACAAGGCAAAGAGTATTAGATTTGTGCATATCAACAGCTTACAAGATAACCCTTCTGCAATCATTTCCTTGATAATACATCCTTCAGAAATTCTGGCAAAGGGAGAGAAACACGGACAGTTTTTTAAAGGATACTTCCAGAACTCCTAGTTTTCTGCTAAAACTAGTTGTTGCAGGATTTCAAACATGACTTAGAGAACCAAAAAGGAATAAGAGCTGGCAGCCAGCCATAATGGTTAATGAACTATAGATGTTAATAAGAAATGTATTGTTGAAGATTACCCATGCCATGACATCAATTACAACCCGACATCAATAGCAGAGTAGCCAGTTCAAAGTCTAGAGCTAACAAGTACTATATTAATATTGTGGTTGTTTATTAATAACCTGACTATTAAACAATTAAAATTTATTGAAAAGGCAGAGCTAGAATTATACATGTACCTCTTAGGGGCAGTATTTAGCTTGTAATGCCGAATGCTAAGACTTAGCACTGTACATGTCTTGAAACAACTGATTTGGATAATGGATTGAGATTAACCAAAGGTTTAAATTTTACAACAGGACTGAAACAGGTTAATTTGATATCTGTTATCGTGGCTGAAATTAGGTCTGATATTCATTATGAGATGCCCGGCAGAGTAATGTCATGATTTGTCATGAGGGATCTGTATCAAGATTATTTTCCATTGGAAAGGTTAAAAGTAACGTGAAAGTGAATGTTATTATTCATCCAGATTCATTTAAGGTGAGAAATTTTTAAATCTTTTTCTGGAATTTTGGACTCATTTTTTTAAACAGATGTGTCGACTGAAACCATCAGTCTTCATCAGTGAAGTTTGTCACGTGGTACTGTAGTTCACTACCACGTGACAACCATCAAGGAACAGAGAAGAGGACCCGGTTCCAACTGTGAGACAGAGAGAACCGGAGCCCCTCCCCCCCCTTTCTATTCAGGGTTGGGTCCTCCACCCTTTCCCAAATGGCTTCCTTTATTCCCCGCCTTTGCCAATGTCGTTCTTTATCCAGGATCTTAACTCCCTTTGAATATAACACATGTACCGTGTCCTTCTGGTGACAATAAACTGCTGAATTTTGAGCAGGATTGGAGTTCGGCCATTGATGTAAGTAGTTGTTATTGTTATTGTTATTATGATGCAATATTATAATGGAAAAAAATTTGCTGTCATATGTACTGTTTATCTGACACCCCCTTTATCACCCAGCTGTTACAGGTCAGTTTAATACAAAACCTTTTAAATGTTTAAGTCCTACAAATCTCCATGACAACCAGTTGGACTGTCAGGGAATTCTCTGATAAAATTGAACCCTAAAAAAGGAAAATGGTTCGCTCTTGAAATCCCTCACCATGTTTGTTTACTTCTTCTTTCAGTTGCTTCTCCTCTTCATTTAGGTTTTTCCTTTAACAAGATTGAAAACAAAGTTTTAATGTGTTCCTGTACGGGGCAGCTATTAAAACTGCAACAAGTTGTCCAGGGGGAGGGGTAGGGTTGAGTGGTGGTTAAATCCCACCAAAAGTGGATGGGAATGGTTGCCCAGAAATTCTAAAACATTTGCCTAAAAGGTACCTGCATTTTATCCAAGTGGGTGAGAATTAAAACAGAAAATTGTACAGGTGTGACTATAATTTTTGCCCCAAAACACCGAGATACCAACTTAGTCTTCCATCATTCAATTTAATTCATTTTAAGTCTCTCAAGCCCACTGATTGTAACTCATATAAAGGTACAACGAGCATTCTGAACCTGTTATTGATAAGAGTCTTGAGTACTAAATAATATTAGAAAAATCATTTTAAAATTACCATTTGACTGAGTAAAGTTGCAGTTTTTTTTTTCAGACTCCAATTTATTCCTTAGCAAGTGAACATTGAAGCTGGCTGCAAACTCTTGGACCAGCATACATTTACTGTGTGAAATTATGCTCTTAAGAGTCTACCATAAATAAATCTACCTTATTATGGGAAATTAACACTCCATGAAATTAAGACAATGGAACTTTTGAACAAAGAAAATTAATGCGAAAGAGTATGTAGAATTTCACAATATAGGAAATTAATGCGAGAAAGACTATGTTGACGATTCGAAATCCATCTTGGCCGAAATCAAAGAAGATAATGACATCACTTTTGACAGCGACAACAATGAAGATGAACTCAAATATTGTAAACCTTTGCCTTAGCTTTTGTGAAAAATGAAAAATAAAGGATAAATGGAAAGAAAGAAATCTTGAGTTAATGTTTTTTAGGTGTCAAGAATGTCTGGGCAGGTTCCAAAATTGGGGTTTAAATACTGGAAATTAAGAGCGCAAAAATTAACGTTAATGTTGTGGAAATTAATGCTCAACAAAATTAACGCAACTTAAGTTAATGAGAATCTTAACGATTTCCATTAATTTCATGGAGTGTTAATTACCTATAAGATAGTTTGTGTTTGACTATCAGACTATGGGACAGTGTACTTATAGCAGCCACCTTTCATCAAAAGTTAACTCATTTAATCGTAAGCTTCTGTCAATACTGTCCAGTTTCTCTTCACATAACTTGATCTTTTGTTCAATGTCTTCAATCTTAAAAAAATGAAAGATGCAATATTTAAAGAAGTTGAAGAGTTCCCAACTGAACATTGTCTGACAATATATATGAACTAAGTAAAGTAACTTTAACTGTCAATAAAGATTATTTGATCAGTAGACAATTAAAGATATACTAAACATTCTTCCCATAGACACCCAAAGTTCTGAATTTTAGTCCCTGGCTAATGTAAATTATATACTAAGGTTATTAAAAATTCTGACAAAATTTTAAAAGGATGTTTCATTTGCAAAAATTCTGAATAAAGATATCCTTATCTTTCAGAGGTGGCTCTTTTACTGGGTTTGGGTGTTTAAAAGGTTTTGGTTCCTCGTGTTCCATCCTTTGTCAGTGGAATTCTCATACAAACC
The DNA here is from genome assembly GCA_027575235.2 of Palythoa mutuki. NCBI lineage: Eukaryota > Metazoa > Cnidaria > Anthozoa > Zoantharia > Sphenopidae > Palythoa > Palythoa mutuki. Next base: position 6,496 of record JAODFW020226854.1, on the reverse strand, counting down.
TTTCACTTTCAGACTAAAAATATGAGCTTGGGCTGCCTGTGATTATCTATATTGATTATTTAAAAACACGCGAATTTTATTATAACAACATAATATTTTTGTTTTGTATATCATGTTGAAACATACTTGCATATACTAAATGATAATGTAAAGAATGTGTTTAAAAACAACCACAAAAATTATGTACGAATTCAAACCCTCTTTGTACTCGTGCGAAACACTTTTTAAAAAAATGGTACATTTTTGTCGCTAAAGCTAAGTTAGCTACTTAAGCTAAAGATAAATCCATTTACGAGCCTAAGTGGCCCAATGGAGCCGGTGCCTATCTCCGGTTTCTGTAGTGTTGAACGGATGAGAGTCATTGACTTCCCCTTATTCATCGCAGTTTAGCCCCCAGCAGAAGCTGGCATCATTTTACACACCTCGGGAAGATGGAAAGCTGAGTCAACTTTGGCGGAAAAGAAGGTCACAGAAATGTTCAACACTCGGCTAAGCCGGTTGTTGAACCTGGGACCTTGTGGTTAGAAGACAGAGATCTTACCAGTACGCCAACCACGCCATGCACAACTTTACTCTTTTAACTAACCTTACCTGCGTGACTATTGTTCCACTCATTTTTAGTTTCAATCAATGTATTTTACAACAATTATGAGCACGATTTCCAGAAAACCAATAAAGCAAATAATTTTAAAATACTGTTAAATGGCAGCTCTCAATTCTGAAAGCAAAACTGCAAGAAAGAAGAGCACTGTTCATTTGATGACTGAATGAAATTTAAAAAGCATACATAGAGAACTACACAAAGTGCTTGGCCTAAAGACTGCAAATATTTCCGCTGACCAGATGCAGTTGTAGTCACTCGAGAATAATCTTGTACTACTCAGTGGCCTTGATTCCATTCTTGTCCCTATATTCCAACCTTTTTCTTACCCGATGGGGCCTTCGGACGAGAAAACGATATTTGCATATCCGTTCTGGGGGCAAAAAGTGATGTTTATGCTGAATTAATGAGCCTAAATCTAGCAAAAAATGGTGTGTTGGACTCGTTGTTTTCTCGTGCGAAGGCCCCGCCGGCTATAAGAGAAACGATGGGTCTGGGAACGAGAATGACCCTGGGAACGAGGTTGGAATTTGGTGGGAACAAGGAACCATCACAAGATTTTTGTGTGGAAAGTTAATATGACATGAACTTGTGAAGTATTATATTGTCTTATCCGTTTTCGTACTTAAAAAAGTACAGTTATGTCTTTGGAAGTGAACTGCAGAATACTGTTGATATTTGTAGTGTTATTATTTGTAAACTGTGGATCTGAAAAAGAAAACTCAGTTCCAACACAATGTGTACTTCCCTATTTTCCACGCAATTACGTCACCTACCATCTAAGTGAAGAACAGTCTATAGATGTGGATGGTAAACTTGAGGAGAAAGCGTGGGAAGAGGTTACCTGGACTGAAAAATTTGTGGGTAAGCAAAATTAGAAATGGAGCAATGGCCGGGTTAGATATTTTCACACCACAGGTAGCCCAAACTGATATTTCAACTCAGCTGGGTTTTTTTCTTTGTTTAAATTACCATTTACAAGTCTGAACTTTATTTCATTTCAGGATTCATTTCATGCTACTCCTTGAACTCCTTGAATACTCCTGGAATTTAGTTTCTTTTTTCAAGGGTGTTTGAAAAGCCCTTTAAGATAAAAACTCCTGCTAAAACTCCTTGAAAACTCCTTCAAGTCATTGAATTTTTATATTGTCAGGAAATGATAGCAACTTGTTGGAAACAAATTTTGTTATCAATAAATTTTCTTTGTTTGGTTTGTTTGGTTTCATTTAGATGAAGAGGGGAGGCATTTGAAGCATGTTTTAACACTTAGTTAACAATTGCTTGAGAATCCTTCAAACAAATTAAAGGCAGGTGCTAAGAGCTCTCCTTGAAAACATTCGTTTGACTCCTTGAATACTCCTGGAATTTCGTACTCACAGAACAGCATGAACCCTGTTTTTTATACTTAATTAATGTTTTAATGTTTACTATCGTTTTCACCTAAGCGTGGACATGTGAGAAAAAATATGTTTTAATTGGGTGCAAACATGACATGCTTGGTAGCCAAACATTTGAAGTTTTACAGCCGTTAAGCAAACTCTCGCGCCATTATTTATATATTTTTTTGCATGTTTTCAATAAACAAATACGGCCGCAACTTCAAATCAGGCATTCCTCTATTTAAAGAGGTAATTCAGATGGCGGCTACACGTCCAACAAAAGAAATGTGTTAAAGGTATCGTTTAAATCGTTCTACGATACACAAGTACAATAAACAATATTGCGTGAGAGTTTGGTTAACGGCTGTGAAACTTTAACGTTTGGCTGCCTAGCATGTCATGTTTGCACCCAATTAAAACATGTTTTGTTCTCGCGTGTCCACGCTCAGGTGAAAACGACGGTATTTGAAACAATTCTTTTAACATGTCTTTTCCACTTTAGATGCTTGGAGTTCATGGTCCTAACAAGACCGACCCAGGAAAGAACTCAACTCAGCTAGCTCGAATCATCTGTGGAACTGTGTTGGCTGGCGAGCTATCTCTACTGGCAGCCCTTGCGGCCGGTCACTTGGTCTCCAGTCACCTCAAACACAACAGGTAGATTATTTCTTTGATTTCTTCTTCATACTAGAAGTTTTAAGGAACTTCTCTGCTTTTAACTTTATGGTTACGATAAAGATGTACAAGGTAATGATCAAGGTTATTAGTTCCTATTGCGTTAATTTGTTACCGAAAAAATGTTGGATACAAGTTTAACCCTCGATACACAAACGGGGGTGGGGTGGGTTAGCGAACTCTCCTCCCTCGATTTTTAGTCCCTGACGCTGGTCCCAGCAACCTCCAAAAAAACTTTTGGGAGGCTGGTCCCAGTAGCCTACCGGGAGCGGGTCCTAATAACCTCCATGGGCGTGTGCTAATAACCTCCGTTGGGCGGTTCTCAATAACCTCCGTGGATGTGTCCTAATAATCTCTGTGGTTGCTTGACCAATACCAATGAAAAAATCAACACAAAAATGATGATTCTGAAACAACAAAACATTTTAAATTCAGAAAAAAAATACTGGTGCAGGTACTTGTTTTTAGTAACAAACAAGCTGTTCTGGAAATCAAACGTGTCGAGGCTTAGCCTTTTGTCGGTGCAAACAATTCAATTTTTACTTTATCAAACTTGTGTTGGTTCTGCACTTTGTTTTACTTCATCCGGCGCTAAAGCTGTCAGTATTTTTTTTAAAACAAGCTTTGTATTGTGACACATTTTATTGTTCCTCAGATCAACAGCAAACCTTTTGGACATTGTTGACGGGGCGAGAAATCCAACCAAGAAGTGCGCGGTCCTATGACCCATTGTAGCGTTTATCACCCTGCACTACACTGCTGTTCACATGAGATGCGCAGTATCATTCGTGTGTTGATGGACAAATCTTCTGTTGGATCGTTTTTCTTCCCTGGGCCGTTTACCACTAGTGCAAAAAAAACGATTAAAAAGGGTGAAGAGAAATGGTACAGGTCACTTATATGCAGAGAAAGACCGGAAGTTTCAGTTAGAAATCCGGTTGAAAGGGGTGAAGAGAAATGGTACAGGTCACTTATATGCAGAGAAAAACCGGAATTTCTAGTTAGAAATCCAGTTGAAATAAGTGAAGAGAAATGGTACAGGTCACTTATATGCAGAGAAAGACCGGAAGTTTCAGTTAGAAATCCAACTGGTACAGTTCGTCCCACTGAAAACGCGCTCAGCGGAGCTTGGAATGAGCTGATTGTTAGAAATGGTTCAGAATTTTTCGGTTGGAATGGAAAAAGAGCAATATGTCTGAGGTTTACATCTTTTTCAGCGGGATAAAATGAACCATTTGATTACTATTATTTAGTTAGTGACTCAAAATTCTGGTTTTCCTGTGCAAATGGAAAGCGGCGCAGTTCTGCACATTAATTATGCAAGAGTCCGGTCGTGACTGGAAAACAAGTTTGGACTCAACGCACTGATGTTGAAAACATAATTATTACTAGTCAGAGATATCATGAAAACAGCAATATAACATTACTATTAACAAGAAAAAACAAACGCGAACAACTTGTTGCAACATTTCGACATCGTCGTCCTGTGCAAAAACGCATTGGGGCCTGGGTACTAAAATGGCCGCGTACGACTGGGCAAGTAGTTTGTGTAGACAGATAAAGAGTCGAAAGTGAGCGGAGGAAAGCTTTTTGATATTAGAGAAACGATTAGTGTATATTTGTGTTAAGAATTCATAAACCTGCAAATTGAATGAAGTAGTTTAAAAGTGAAGCAATTCTGTCTACCCAACCAGGCTTCCCAGGTCTACGCGGCCACTTTAGTACCCAGTCTTTTACTCGTTTTTGCACTAGACGAAGATGTCGAAATGACGAGCAAGGTTAATTTAATTTTGACAGAGCATGTATAGTGTACAATACGGTTCAGTAGATAATACAATACAAGTGAGTAAGAATTTTGGGTGAACAAAACAATTATGTAAATACTTTGCTCGCATGGAGAATTTTGGGCGAACAAGACAGTTATATAAATAGTTTTGTTTTGTTCACCCAAATTCTATGTGCGAGCAAACTATTTAATAATTATTTTGTTCACCGAAAGTTCTTACTCAGTTGTATTGTATATTGTTATTGTCTATTGAACTGTTTTGTACACTATATATGCTCAGTCACAATAAAATTCACCTTGCTTGATAATGACATCTGACGATGTCGAAACGTTGCAACAAGTTGTTCGCGTTTGTTTTTCTTATTAACTTATTAATTTTATTTCAAAGTCAAGACTTATTAACGTTACTGGCTTGTAATTAAAGCTGTTTAATAATTGGAATTTTGGAAAGTTCGTTTAGTGTTGATAGGAAAAAAATTTTGCGACTCGTTTTTCTTTTTCTTTTCGTGGGTGAGATGAGTGTTTGCTATTTTATAACCAAGATGATATTTTATTGTGCTCAAATTTAAAAATAATTAAATAGTATTTTATGACAAAAATATTTTGAAAAATGTAAAATTTAGTTATAAATTGGTTTAGGAAAAGGTTAGTTAATATTGAAGCAAATAAGAGTGGTTACTCAGTGGAAACTAATCCTACTTGTCTCTCGCAATCCGTTTGAACAGCGATCACTGTCCAGAAACTAAGGTTTCCGTCCACACGAAGACACTAGAGACCTTAAGATCCGACTACGAGTACGAGTACAAGATTTTAAGAGCGCGCGTGCTTGTACAAGCAAACTCGTCGAGAGTACGAGATTTTAAAACAGCGCGTGCTTGTACAACCAAATTCGTTGTCGAGAGTACGAGATTTGTTGCAAAAGTCGTCCTCTCGACAACGAGTTTGCTGGTAAATGCGCGCGCGCTCTTAAAATATTGTACTCGTACTCGTAGTCGGATATAAAGGTCTCTATTGAACGCTTAAATTTTGATCATTTACAAGTCCTATCCACACGAAAAGGATTCGGAAACGCTCTGTTATGAGACTGTATTACGGGTTTCCGAGATACAGGATATTCGAACAAAAAATCACCAGGATAAGGGATATTTTAAGAGAAAATAACCGATAACCTCTTTTAACAAAACGGTCTCTGAAGTGACTTCCCTATTGTTTTCGTAAGGATACTTGTAAATACTTATTTTCGTAAACGCTAAATCATGTGATTCGTTTCCAGATCGTTTTGGCCGACTATATCGCCACTGCGCATGTTCACTTGTGCTTAGGATCCACAATGCCGTTTGAATCGTTTTCTTGTGGCCAGGCGAAATCGATATGAAAACGATGTGCAAATGATCACGTGGACAGAGAACTTTTTAGTCGCTTATAAAGCATCTTCTTGTAGGCGGAGTCTAAGTTCTCATGTTACTCCTAAAAATTAACATACACACGAGAAATTTATTTATTTATATATTTATTACTGTAATTAACCATAAAAACAACAAGGTCTTACAATAAATCATACGAGTTTGAAGTCGAACACTTGACCATGTGCTGAATTTTAGTTTTGTTTTGTGAAAGCGAAGGTGGGGGCACACAAGGAGTGAAGGGTCAACTTATCCATAATTAGGGTTATTGCGGGTTCTTAAAATGTCTTTAAAAGTCTTGGGTTTTTTCATTTTTGTATTCTGGTTAAAATTTTGGTGGATAGTGAAAGAGTTGAGAAGAAGATTTGAAGAGGGAAATTTTTTAGGACAAGCACCAAACCGTCCCTCCTGACCATGCGGAAGTGCAGCTTTGGTTTGGGGACGGTTTGGTGATTTTCTATTAAATATTAACTTCGAAATTTATTTTTAACTTATCTTTTAATCCCAAAACTCAAATTTCTCTTCAAAACTACCAATCTCCTCCCTTAAACTTAACACGTAAATCTAATCCGAAAAATCTGAAAATATTCAAATGCTTCCTATAAGTGAATGTAATTGAGGATTTTCAAAATTTCAAAGTAGGCACGGTGAT
>JAODFW020225867.1:0-12474 GCA_027575235.2 Palythoa mutuki | reverse complement strand
GCTATTTTCTAAAAGAAATAGAAAACATGTACTCCGTGTTTCTATCGAGTTATACAAACAGTCGTGAAAGTTTGGGATAACTCGAAAAAGCTGTGGAAACACTTGCCTACGGCTCGTGTTCCCACAGCATTTCTCGTTCTCCCAAACTTCCACTCTTGTTTGTATAACTCGATAGAAACACGGTACATGTTTTCTATTTCTTAAATAAATAAAGCTACCTGATTTAAAATCGCATGCAGTACATGTATCATACGAGTTTCCAAGGCTTTTTAGTTTTTTGGTTAGTTTTTGGAAGTTGGTTCCCTCAAACGTTTTTTAATGTCTTGTTTGTCTAATTCAATTTGAACATTGGTAACGTTGAGCGGGCAAGAAGAAGAAACAAGGAAATATTATTTGTCAAAATTACTGCAACTGCTTGACGTTCCTTTTGGTCGGCTTTTCATAGAGTTTTAACTGCGTAGAGTTAGAAAATTAAGCTAAAATCCTGAATTCAGGATTTAGGATTTCTCGAATCGCGGTTTCAGAATTTTAGTTTCCTTTAACTCTTCAACGAGCTAACTCTACGCAAACAACTCTATCGCTAATTAACCCCCATTTTACGCACATCTTACTATGTTTTCTTACCTGTTACACAAACTTCGTTCTCGGTCACGGACTACCAGTGCTTTTCTTCCGACAGATTCAGGTGAGAAACAGAACGAAGATGAAAGTCATTTCGGAGAACCATCTCTGACACGTTTGCCGATTATCTATAATCAACGCAGAGACAGTAATTTTGTATCTGTGATTAATGGACAACGTGGAAGAACTGATAACAATACTTCACGTGGCTTCAATTTAACTCCCAGGTATTACTTGATGAAAAATTTCTTTAACTGTTAGTAGAATACAATAAAAATTCCGAAAGTAAGCTAACTTCTCAAACAAAATAATATAACTGGTAATAAGAAATAAGGAATTGATCAAGTGGAATAAGCTGTGGAAGTTTAAAATCCTAATTCTCCCAAACTGCCTATATAGGAAGTATAGAGCTCAGTTGGGAGATTTTACCAACACATCAATTGTTGTGTTTGGGGCTTAAAGGGTAAATGATTGGGCAACGCCGCCTCGGACCGCTGGTCTGTATATATTATTAGAGAGATACAAAGCATAGAGATTTATTGTTGTAAGTGTCAGAAAAAAAGAAACAGAAAAAATGCTTGATTGCCGTCATTGGCAAATTTAAAAAAAATGCTTCAGTGTCATTGTCAGTTAAAAGCTGACGAGTCTCGTGAAACATAATGTTAAACAAGAAACGAAAATGATTAAATTAGTTGGAAACTTTGGCCTCCAAACTGACTTCAAATCCATTCACTTTCAGTTCCTCAAAAGCTTTACAGCTTCAGTATCATCCATTTTACATCATCTTGCGCCGACGTCAGCGCTCCAGGATTGACCTCACTGCTCCATCAGTATCATCTTCCGTGGCAGTTCCAACGCCACGCAATCCTTTTCAGCCTCGTTCCAGCGCCTTTAAAGTGTACAAAAAGCCAGACGTGCCTATCTTGGTACCTTACCCTATTCATTACGTAGGAGCACCAAAGTCATCAACAGCTTTTCAAGCCGTTCCGAGGAGAATAACCTCGCGTACAAAAGTTTCAGTGACTTGTGACGTTTGTGGAAAGAACTTTGCACGAAAGTCGACCCTGCAGGTGAATAATTTTGGCTACTGTAAATTTGTTGATAAAACCACCCTCAGATAAGTTGTAGCTAGCTAAAGCACAATCCTTTTACAAGCTGAAGTGGGCAATTGGGACCAGGGCCTTTCTCCCGGGTTTCTAGTCGGATGAGGGTGTTTGATTCCCCCTAAACAAGACACTAATTCGCCGTAAGTTAGTCCCCAGCAAAAGCTGGTACTCCTTTTACTGAAGCTGTAAGGATGGAAAGCTAAGTCAACTCTGGCGGAAAGAAGGTACATAAATTTTCAATGCTTGGCAAGAGAGCGTGAATTTAAATCCATGAATCTTTTCGCTTGAAGGGAGAAATCGTACATCAGCGCCAACCACGCCGTCGTCCAGAAGATGAAGCGTAAATCAACATTAGTTAACTTCTAAACCTCACCAAAAACAAACGTTAAGGTAAAATAAACATTTTTCTTTTCAGGTACATTTGCGAGTACACACTGGAGAAAAGCCATTTGCTTGTAGCTTCTGCGGGAGGAAATTCTCTCAAGCTGGAAACCTCGCTGCACACGAGCGAATCCACCGTGGAGAGAAACCCTATTCTTGTCCTCACTGCTTCAAGCGTTTTACGCAATCATCTGCCATGCGTTCTCATTTGCGTATTCATTACCCACTGATTGGAAATTAGTCGTCTGTACATGTCCTTTCTCTGTCCAAAGGTAAACCAAGCCCACTGAATTAAAGTGAAGCACTTAGATTAGGAAAGATTTTAAGCAATGGTCCAAGTAATAACTAGTTTACGTCTCGCTGTTATGCCAAAATGTTTAGATTTTCATGCTGAAAACACATTAACCTGTATTTTGAAGTAAAATGTAATGAAGCTTTATTTTAAAGCAATGTTTCGTTTTGTGCCGTAATATTTCATCCAATCATAGGACTACAAAACAAAAGCAAAGAAAACCTTTTTTCAACGTTATCCAAATGCAATTTTTCTCATATTTAAAAACATGTATGCTTCAGCTAGAAGAAAATGAATTATTGAACTAGAAAGAAATAGTATTACTTACTTTACATTAAGATATTCGGCCAATGTAAGGTAATCCGGGATCCGGCAAATTTTAGCCTGTGGAATCCGGAATCCAGGACTTTGGAACCCGGAATCCAGCCCTTGGAATCCGGAATCCAGCAAATTTTAGCCTGTGGAATCCGGAATCCAGGACTTTGGAATCCGGAATCGAGCCCTTGGAATCCAGAATCCAGCTTATGGAATCTGGAATCCAACCACTGGAATCCGTAATCCACAGTGTGGAATCTAGGATCCAAGGATCTCTTGGATTACCTTGCATGGTCCGAAAAATTAACAGCGTCTTTCCTTTTCCAGTTTTATTCCCTTACTATCAGTTTCCATGGTAAACGAGCGTCAACCGACCGGAGAAATAGCGCAACTACATAATTTTGCTTTCATATCCTGAATATTTACATTTATACAAAAGGTTGTTGTCGCAACCAATCACTTTGTTTTAAGATTGAATAACGTGTCAATAATTATAAAGTAATTCAAAACAACCATAGGCTGTTTTCAGAGGCAAAGAAAAGATCGCAGACGCGCCCGTTTGTTTGCATTCTGTTTTGTCGGCTTATTGCGGAGAGGTTTTGTAGACTGTTAAAATTGTGATTGCGCTTATAAAAGATAAAACTTGATCTGTGCTCACTAGATGAAAGTGATTTTAAAGAAATACTCCGTTAACCAACATGCCGTTTTACTGAAAAAATATAGCGCAAAAGTCCTGCGGCCATTTAAGTTCAAGGTTACAGGAAGTATTTGATAGTACTGCAGTAATCTTTCCCGGTCTCATGCACTGATTTTAATTTTTAGTGATTTTAACCTTAATTTGTTCTTAAATTGTTCTTGTTTTTGGGAGCAGTTTAAATTAAGATGTTGAGACTTTTTATCTCGCCATTGTATCACATACTACAAGGGGTAGCGAATGATATAAATCCGAGACTGTCCAAGATTCCGAGATGGCCTTTTTAAAAACCGAGCCCGAGACTTGTGAAAGCAATGAATATTCCAAGACCAAGGCTTATGATACGAAAAATCTGGGAGTCCGAGGCGGAGAAACTGAAACAAAAAATACGAGACTTCGAGACATGGCAAGAATTATGACAAGATTTCAAGAATTAACGTTATTTTGCCGAGACTTTCGTTTTTTAAAGGAACCGTTCGCTACCCCTACTACATATACCTGAATACTCGCTTTTCTATAAAGCAGCTTTATAAGAAAAACGATGCTCAAATTTGCCAAAATCTAAGAACAATTTAAGAACAAGCTCAGGCTGAGGCTTCATAACTAGGAAAGTTTTTGTGGTAGAAAATTGACTAAAACATAAAAAGATTTACTACAAAGACTGCTCAACAAACAACAAAGATAGTTCGCCTTTAAATTTAGCAGTGCAATACATGTGTGGCGCATGGCGTTTCATTTTCCAATACCTTGTTTTATTTTGTTTTTTCCTCAATAAAAACCGCTCATAGAAATAAGAACAATTTAAGAACAACTTGAGCCTGAAGTCGCCAAAAAATTAAGAACAAGTGAGCCTCGGCAAAATTATTGGTTCTTATAGAAAATAAGCGTGAACGTGGACTGTCTCAAAGTATCACTGAAAGGGCTTGCTGCCAATGTCGAAGCCTAGGAAACCTTATCGCTAAACCGGCCAAATTGGCGACGCCAAGGCAGCAAAGGTGCCGACCTCTTCGATGACAACAGGGTTGCAGGAGCACAACGTAAACGCCAGCTACAGTCTAAAGCGATCATCGGCTTAAGGGGGAGCACCAATGATTGGATTGCAGCAGGACGTTCCACTTCCATATACTAATAAGTCACATATCATAAACACCACGCGTAATTTGACCCCGTGGTAAAAAACCAGGGAGGGGAGGGGGTGTTGACCAAAGGCATAAAATGCTATCGGCACAATATGATATGTATATAGTTTTAAAAATGATCTCGGTCGAATCTAACTTTGTTTTTGCTCTTTTTGACTTTGAAGAAAGTCAATCTTATCACAGATTAATCAATTTGAACGATAGCACGCAACAGAATGAATGAGAAAAGAACAAAGAACAGGGTGAAGTGGTTGATCGCAAATTGATTTTGTAAAAAATGACCAATTTTCAATATATCTAGTTGGCAGTAACACAGAAGTGTCTCTTCCTGAATACAATGCAGCTAGGTACTTGACTTATTCACTATTTACAAATTTGGCAGCTATAGTTAACGAGAAGGGCTGAGTGTAAGCTGTTGCTAAACATCATGGAATAAACTTGTATTGTTTTGACTTTGAGAAAATAAAAAAAACTCCTCTCCCAAAAATTTCTTGTCACCAACTCACGTCACCAAATGCAACCACAGACAATGTGCAATGATCATAAAGTGAAAGAAGCCCCTTCCGTAGAATTCTTGTCATTAACTCACGTGACCAGACGCAACCACAGACAATGTGCAATGTTCACATACCAACTCACGTGACTAGATGCAACCACAGACAATATTCATAAAGTGAAAGAAACTCCTACCTTAGATTTCCTCAGTCACCAACTTACGTGACCAGACGCAACCGCAGACAATGTGCAATGTTCATAAGGTGAAAGAAACCCCTCCCGTATATTTCTTCACTTACCAACTCACGTGACCAGATGCAACCACAGACAATATTTATAAAGTGAAAGAAACTCCTACCTCAGATTTCCTCAGCTACCAACTTACTTGATCAGATGCAACCACAGACAAGGTTCATAAAGTGTAAGAAGCCCCTCCCAAAGATTTCCGGTCACCATTTCACGTGACCAGACGCAACCACAGACAATGTTCATAAAGTGAAAGAAGCCCCTCCCAAAGATTTCCTGTCACCATTTCACGTGACCAGACGCAACCACAGACAATGTTCATAAAATGAAAGAAACCCATCCTATAGATTTCTTCGGTTACCAACTCACTTGACAAGACGCACCCACAGGCAAGGTTCATAAAGTGTAAGAAGCCCCTCCCAAAGATTTCTTGTCACCAACACACGTGACCAGACGCAATAAGGCAATGTTCATAAGGTGGAAAAAGCGCCTTCCGTAGATTTCTTGTCACCATTTCACGTGACCAGACGCAACCATTGCATTGACAATGCTCATAAAGTGAAAGAAGCTTCTCCCGTAAATTTCTTGTTACCAAATTAAATCGACTAACTTACCCCTGGATTAAGAAAAAATTCAAAGAATAATTTTTTCATAATAAAGCGTTGTCATGCTTACAGAATACTGTTGGAATTTGATAATAAAACACACATGTCATCTTCGAAATTTCAGCCCATAGCAAGCTATAGCTATAGAAGGTAAGAAACAGGAGCATGGATTAAAACATTAACCCTGGGTTAGCACATTTTGTGATTCGATCAACCGGCTCCAGGCTTTTGAGGACCGCTGAAGACCCAATTAGACGTCGAATCCAACACTAAAGTATGCAGTAAGCAAGACAGCTGCGCTTCATTTTGATGTTTAATTTTTAAATTAATGTTAGAAAGCAGCATCTTCTTGATGTTGCCCATATATATTGATAAAATGGTAAAAATTATCACGCTGTATGCAGGGTTCAAACCTACGCGAGGAGACCCCATTGGATGTTTCGAGTCCAACGCCTTAACTACTCGTGATCGGCCATCACAGCTGCACCATCAATAATTTTTTGTTTTGTTTGGTTGTGTCTGTAATTGGAAAGCAAAACATACACTAATACCTCGATCACAGACATAAGGAAATTTTTTTAAACAGGATCGATTCAACACGGGAAGACCCTCTTGATTTCTTTATTTACGCTAACATCTTAGCCACTCGTTATAGTCAAAGTGCATGTTGGTAAAATATCTTATAGTTCAAAATACTACAAGAGTTACGAAAATCGCAAAACTGAAAAGGCTGCGACTGGAATACAAGAATTGTTTGTGAGTTATCAATGGATTTAAGTCTCATGCAAACTGATACAACGTTGTTGGCCAATAACCTGTAACACTGTTGAGCCTAAAATGCCGCTTTCGTTTGCATAACATGTTGAAACTCGTTGGCACTTGTTGTAACTCAATTCTTATAGACTCGTAGAGATGTGGAGCTGGTGCTAGCTGTACGCAGAAACTTAGCGATTCTTAATTACTTATAGAGATGCCCGGCTGACGTTAGTTCACAGAGCTATCATTTCTTAGCTGCTTGTAGAGTTTTTTGCACCGGAGGATCGCTTTCAGTTCTTTAATCAAATCCGAGTGTCGAAGATTGTCCTTCCAATCTGTATTTTGTTTTACTCAGTGTTTTCCACGTTAGTAAATATACCGTATTTCCTCGAATAAATGCCGCGGTGTTTATTAAAGTTTTCACGATTTGGGTGCGGCGTTTATTTAAAATGCTGTGTAACTTTACTTTAAAATTAGGAAAAATTGATACAGTTCTTTTTCTGGCTGTACCGATCAAGCTTTACAGTTCCAATACCACAACTTGTTGCGCTTGTTAACGCGTAAGAAATCAGATAAATTCGATGTTGCAGATTTTTGTCTGTGCCTTTCAAACTTTGCTAAACAACTCCGCGCTGCGCTTGTAAAAAGTGAACGCCATAAATTCGATGTTTCAGTTTGTTGTCTGTTCCAGGGTGCGGAGTTTATTCGAGGGCGGCGTTTATTCTAGGAAATACGGTAGTCCTTTTTGGGACATCACATTTTACTTCGCCTTTTATATATTTTAATATACTCCGAATAGCGTTTTATGTCTAATCAGACAACACGTTCCCTTTTTACTACAGAGGTTTGTCTCTAATAATTTAATGGCATAATTTAGTTTTACGTTCTTGCTGATTTTTGCTTTGAAGCCACATCTAATAGCTCCGATACACAATTTTAGTTCAAAACTATATACACTCCTCTGTAAAGATCTGGCTGTTTTTTTATCACGGCCAGTATGTCTTCTGGATTTATTCCCTGGAACCTGGTGATTTTTGAAAATTTCCCTGCAATTTTATCCCAAACCTGGTGAGACTTCTACTGACCAGGCGCATTTGAGAATAACTGAAAAAATCCAATGACTTGATCAAGAAAAGCTTACAACCAGAATTCAGTTTTTACTAGGTCTGTTACAAAAATATGTTACATGCATTACAAAACGTGTTTGAAAATTGTAACTGACTTTTTTTCACACCTGTCTCAAACAAACACCAGTACACATCTGCTTATCAAAACGTGTCACAAAAGAAATGTTGTTCTTTTGACAGGGCGTGTTGCACGTCAGTCAACTCAAAGACAGCTGTTGGTTGGCTACTGGGGCCAGAACGGAGCAGGTCCAAAGTTTGGGAAGCCAAACTACGAGAAGCCGTTAGACTGGTTCTGTGAGAATACCAAATACGATATCCTTATTCTGTCGTTCATCCACATACTGTTCTGGGGCCAAGGTAAAAAACTATTTACTTTTTCGTTTCTTTGTGTTTATATACCTGTTTTAGTTTGTGAGCCCAGGGTAAAAGCTATTTATACTCTTCGTTCTGGTGAGTTTGGAAGGACTTTGTTAAGCTGTGTTGGTTTCTCGTCTTGAAACCTTGTTTTAACTTGTTTTTATGAAAATGCGGATAAAGAAGCCTTTTTGCACAACTCTCCAGCAAAAATCGAAGCTGGAAAACAGAAGCAAATAGAAACACGCAAATTCTGGTACTTTAGTTATCTGAAAGTTTCATCAAATTTTATAAAAGACAAAATACTTGAACACCGGAATAAGCATTTGAGAGAAACATATTTTTCTGGAGATCGATAATGCTCGGAGATCCCCCTCCGGCGCGTGTGCTCTCCCTTTCCGAGTTCGAATTCTTGGTTTTCCCACCACTGTGCCCCCAGGTGAAAAAGGCTGTGTATGGCCCTGCTCTGCCTCCTCATAAGTTTATAATTTCTGTTTCTAAATTTAACCAACGGAACTTTTGCTGAAAGAAGGGAAAGTCAGGACGGGCCAAGTACTAATATTCACGCCTCCCACCTCTGTGGGAGAGACCCAAGATCAAATCCTGGGGTCGTAGGTGGGCAGCATAATCGACTCCACTCCCAACTGATTCCATCTGGTTGTGGCGCTATGCTCGTAGGTCGTGCATGGATCGTGTTCTGGGTCCTAGCGCCTACAGACGGCATCATAGCTTTTTCGGTCTGACCTCATTGAGCTGCGCCCTTTGCATTTTAGTCTCTGACTGCGAGAAAGGGCGATCAGCAAGCCAGAGTTGTTAGAGGGTCCTGAAGGGGGGTATCAAATCCCAGTTCCCAGCCTGATTTTTGACAAAATCCCTGTTCCCAGCCACAAAATCCCAGTTCCCAACCACAAAATCCCAGTTCTTAGCCACAAAATCCCAGTTCTTAGCCACAAAATCCCAGTTCCCAGCCACAAAATCCCAGTTTCCAGCCAAGCTGACTTCTTTTCCAATGCTTACCCGGATCAAAATTTTATGGTTTTGGAGCTAAAAGTTTCAACTTTTACTGCAAGATTCTATTCCAGACTAGATTCAGCTATTTAGCAATATTTCGCTCTTCAGTCAGCAAAAAATCTGCGAATATAGAGAGTCTGAGGCTGAAAAATCTTACAAAGTAGAGCAATCCCATTCCCATTTTCCAAAGTATTCCTACCATTCCCAGTGGTAAAATTCCAATCCCAGTGTACAAATCCCATTTTCCCAAACCAGAAAGAGGCAAATCTCAGCCCCCATTTTACCCTTCAGGACCCTCTTGTTACATTACCATAATCGTTAACGTGATCTCAATCTTTATCATTATCTATATCATTATCACTGTCACTGTCACTATCACTATCGTTGTTATTATCATTATCATTATCATCTTCATTTCCATTATTATTATCATTATAATTATTGTTGTTGTTATTATTATTATTTCAACACAGCATTTTAAGCTGGAAACGTTTCCTTTTTGTAACGAGCTAGATGCTGGGATTCCTGGGTGTTCTCTTAATCTTGCATCCCCAGTACTCTTCTTAGAGTACGTGCCGACTCCAGTATAGATGCTCTCTATAGAAGACCAAGATCTTCCCCCATGTCTATAATATTTAACCATGTTCTGAGGCATTTAGGGAGCGTTCCCAATGTCCCGATTGTGATTGGTACCACCACAACCTCCGCACACGTCCATATTCTTGTGATTTCCTTCTTTAAGTCTTGATACATTTCTCTTTTCTCTTTCTCCTTATTATTATCATTATCATTATCGTTATAAATTGTTATCTTTATCGTTATCATTGTCATTATCATTATCAAGAAATGAGTCAGCTAGAAATAAAATTTCTACCCTTCAAAATGCGGATTTTGAAACCCTACACGTTTTCCTTCTATGTTCTGTGCTGCTTGTTGCAGCCTGACTCCAGCTACCTCATTTTAATAGGTTCCTCTCTCTTTTCTATTCTCCTCTCTAACATCAATTCTATTCTAAAGGTCGAAGCACGCGTAACGTGACCTAACCCCCGCAGCTTGTTCTTTTATGAGCAAGCACTGCTTCGATAGCTCGATCCAACTCCATCCCGTGGGTGACAGCCGTCCCACTAGATATTGAGGATTGATATTGAGGTGCAGTTGTTGGATAGTTCTTGAGACCCGTGTTTGGTGACGATATAGGGTCGATATAAGGTCGATATAGGGACGATATAGGAACGATATGAGGACGATTTAGGGTCCAGGTCTCGTATTCATGTGTTAGAGGTCGGATAATGCATTGATTTTACATCAATAAATCAACTTCCTCACTGTACTTTGTCTTCTTCAGTTTTGTCTTTTTAGACATAATTTAGATTTAAAATTAGACTAGAATTATCTGTAAGAAGGTAAAACCTTTATGATTTTGTTAAAACAAAAGTTTTCGAGTTTTAGCTCATCTTTAGGTTTAAACCTTCTTATGAGACAATTTTGTCTTTTTTACGCACTTTACCCCTATTGCATTTGTTGAAAGAACAAGTTGTTATCCCATGCTTTCAAAGAGATTTAAATTTGATTTCTTTCTACTTAAGATGAACTTCCTGGAACAAACTTCGCTTACCACTGTGTAATCAGGCTCACCCTTTTCTGCTTCGATGTCCTAAAATAGAGGAAAACATCAAAAAATGTCAGAAACTTGGTAAAATTGTGTTGATATCAATGGGTGGTGCCACAGGAGATGGAACGCTTGGTAATGCAACAAGGGCTAAAAAATTGGCCCACAACATCTGGAACTTGTTCCTTGGCGGTAAGGACCCAGGATTGTCCAAACTAAGAGGCTTCGGCAGGTAGGTTTGATACCCCGGGGGGAAATCACCTATATCATAGGGCGGGGATGATCGTCGGAGTTTTCAAAACATCCCTAAAAAATACCGGAGTGTTACGAAGGTGGGCTTGGCTACATAAGATTTTTATCCCAAAAAACCTACCAGCTAAAAATGAACAAATCCATAACTTTTAAGCGTTTTTAATAGTTCCAGTGACGTCAACTTCAATCACAAGCAACTTTAAGAGCTGTTGTTGCTGCTATTATTATGTAATATTTTACTTTTAACTTAAAAAGTTATCCTAAAGGATACCAGCTTAGACTTTGGAGGCCCAAAAATTTTCTAGACACCATAAAAGATAACAGATACCTAATTTCGACTCCTAAAAGATACGACAATCAGCCTTGCCCGTTGCCAACTGAAGTTTTCCCCCGGGGTTTGATATAGCAGAAACCTATATAATATTTTGGGTTATTTTGATCAGGGAAAGTCACCCTCTCTCAATGTACAATCAGATTCCATCAAGGCTAAGCTCTTTACATAATAATAACTTTACTAAGAATAGCTATTGTTATATTTTCATTTATGCTAATTCAGATTCGTTTTGTAAGTTATCCACTTGTATAATCATTTCACTTGACAATGGCGTCGTGATAAGAAATCCGCAGTAATTCGTTTTGTATCTTTCGCCATTATAGATATTTTCAAAAACTTTTAATATAAAGTTAGTGCACTTTTATATTTTTTTCTCCTATCTGCATTTTTTTGCGAATACTTGGGAAATCAATTGTTTGGAATGTACATTACAGTAATTTAACAAAAACTGGACGTCATAAGGGTATCAATATCCATAAAAATACCAGTAGAAAGTTTAAAACACAACGACGTTTCGACGTTATTTTAAGCCATTATCAAGTCTAAAAGTGAGAAGAATCCGGATAAAAGATGGAGCGATAACAAAACATTATTCAACGAAAAAATCCCGAGGGAGTGTAAAATCCTTTTACGAGCCTAAGTGGCCCATTGGAGCCGGTGCTTATCTCCGGTTTTTATAGTGTTAAGCGGATGAGAGTCATTGACTCCTCCCTGGACGGGACACTAATCCATCACAGGTTAGCCCCCAGCAGAAGCTGGTAACCATTTTATCGACCGGCTTGTAAGGATGGAAAGGTGGATCAACTTGGGCGAAAAGAAAGTCACAAATGTTCAACGCTCGGCTGAGTGGTCGAACCCAAAACCTTGTGGTTAGAAGGCAGAGATCTTAAAACTGAGCCAAACACGCCGCCGCCAATTAAGAACGGCGTTTCAATCTTTGTAAGGCCCTGTCTCCTATTGTTGTTTCTCCCTGTACTGGTTTCCACAAAATTTTCAGAAATAAATAAAAGAAAAGAACAAACTATACGTAAAATAAGGACCATCAAGGCTCCAATTCTCAATTAAGGTTACCGTATACCTTCAGGGGTGTTTTGCGTCAAAACGATACAGCACATCTGTTTTAAACCGTAGATACCT
>JAODFW020224887.1:0-12475 GCA_027575235.2 Palythoa mutuki | reverse complement strand
TTGCAATAATTGGTATCAGAAACTTAACAAAACAAATTAAAAACTGACAAGATCAATTTAAATTTAATATATTTGAAACCAGCATCAATTCAGAAAGACAGTCAAGGATTATTTTTTCCCGATCACTACTTATTTTGAAGCTGCAACTGTCAATTCCCTCATAATAATGTAACATGACACTGACAGTAACTTGCCAATACGTTATATCGTTAGAAAAACCTTTTCTTACAAATAATAACATGCATGAAAACAGGAAGTCAGATTTGCAATTCCAGTCGTATTAATGAACATTCTGACTCGTCCAATTTACGACAAACGCTGACATAAGAAAAAGACTGAATTTACATTTCGCAATAACCTAAGCACCATGTGTATGTGCTGACACGAAGACGTACACGAACTGAAGGTTCGTCAGTAAACATTTCCACTTTTAAATGGTCTTGTTTTCTTTTACAATAATCCATCAGTTGACGAAACACAACATAGTTCTGCACTGAAAACTCAGCTCTTGTGCAGATTTGTAAGACTGTACTCTCGTCACATTAGTTTCGTTCAATATTCCGTCGAAAAGAAAATTTCACACAAGTTTTGTAATTTTATATTTTATGAAACATCAACAGATGTTTTGCTTTTGATTCCCTAGGAAAGGCCGAATGTGTACAAAAATAAGGCATGCATACCTGTCCAGCGTGATTTGTGAGCAGTCCTTCCAACTCGCTAACCTGTGAACTGTTTGGCGAAACTTCTACATTTCTTCTCTTGAACATCTTCAAGATTCAAGAAAAAATATGGCATGAGATCATAGTTTGTTGCGTTTGTAACATTATCAACAGAGTCTGTTAAGGGTTAAATATATTTTTGTACAAAGAACGTTTCGTTTCCAACCTGTTGTTCTCTCTTGGCCTTGCGAAGTTGGACTCCTTCTTCCTCTCGCCGGCGCCTCATCTCTGAACTATCCAGCGCCTTGTTCTTGTATGACTTTATGCGGCCATCTGCTCGTGACGCCATTTTCAAGGCAGATCAAAAATCTAGCCCCGAATGCTAGAAGAAAATGTGAGAGAAGACCGACACAGACTTGTCTCTAACCAAACTTCAGATATTTCTGTTCCAGTGGCGTGCTACCACCCCAGTCCATGTTCTGCGCGTGCGCAAAACAGCAAGCCGCTGTCTTTTCGTCACCAGATTCCCGTGTTCATTTTTTGAGAGCGGGCTGAGATCCAAGCAGATTACATGGTTATCTTTTCGGCCCGCTCAACCGGGATTGCCAATTCCATATAATCGGGCCATAAAAATAATCTCGTAAGAGAATCCGGGATCAAAACTGCAGAAATCTCGGGGGAAGAAGCGGATATTGAATCCTGAATTTGATTTAGTTTGAGTTCTTTGAAAATTTTAGTTCAATGAATATTTGAAGTTTTAGTTTGAATATGAATGTGACGGAATTTTCGTAAGTAAACGGAAGTTCGAATACTGAGTTTTGAACTTTAAATAATGAATTTTTGGATCCAGTTTGAAAATTGAATATTGCAGATATCAATGTGAAAATATTTCGAGTCTGACCCCCAACTGAATCCGACTCAGTTACGTTCACAAGTTGGATGTGCCAGTCCAGAATCCGAACACAAGTAAACCCGGATGAATTTCATAGTTCAGGGACACCTTGTAATATCTTGAATGTAGACTCATATTCTTATTGTTTCTATCATCAAGTTTAAACTCAGTGAATTATCATAAAAAAGTTTTTTACATCCCAACTCGTAAAACGCTGAACCTTTCCGGCGTCTGTGTCACTTTTCCTTGGTGCCTCATGCATGTTCCGCTTTCTGCAAATACAGGCAAGCTTCCCAATCCAGTAGCACAATACTCAGTACACTGAGAGATCTAGACTGAGGAGCCGGTCACTGTATTTTCTCCAATAAGCACCTGACCTCGGGACAGTCTTATTATTGCAACAGGGCCTCATAAATGTTGACGAGGAACTGAAGCCGGTACAAATTAAAAGTCTGTGACTTCATAAAAATTTCTTCAGGTTAAATAATTTTACTCAAAATTCAAGACAAAAGAGCTTATAACGTGGTAAGAACGAATGCGATAGAATTGAATTGAAACGCACCTGGTGGAATTAATATAATGATATAATACAGTTCTGGCTGCCTAATACGGGTCAGATTTATACCTGGTCGTGGTACCTTGAATTGTGTAAAACGGTACGCTTCAATTTGTTTACTTAAACTGTTTTTCAGTTTTGTAGTTCTCTCTGATTAAAAGAGCAACAATCGCTGGTCAAGAAAACAATGCGAAGATTTAGAAATAAGGTAGTTTAGGATTGTAAAGCCAAATATCTTTATCCTCGTGTCAGTTCTGCAAGAAATGCGTTTATAATTTTAATCATGTCTTTGTCAGTGTAATGTGTACAAAGTGTCGTGATTGATAGAAAACAAGCTACCTGCACGAGCTATTAATTAAAATACACTAATGACAGTAAAAATGCCGGGTGCATATCTGTACTGATTAAGAAAGACAAATTTTCATTTTTAAAAAATTCTTATCTCCCTGATTACGAGTTAACACTATTTGCAATTTGTTTTCCGAAAGCACAAATATTTTGAAAATTCGTTTACGTAACGATTATGGGTGCTTCTGAGCTATCTTTTTCCTCCGAATAAAGCCTCGAAAGTTATATCAATTCATACAAAAAGACCTTCACAAAATCTTATTCCTCCAACTCTAGCTTTTTTTTAATTATTTCTGTAAAGAAGGTACCCCATTTAATAACCGACTGGTTCAAAGCGCCGACTCAGTCGTAGTAAATATTGATACTATATAGGATGGGGTTTGAGGCAGATAAACAAAGTTAACTAATCATGAAACTGCGCCCTGCGTTGCCGGCTACTTGGTTGTCCCTGATGGTGTAGTGGTTAGCACTCCTGACTAGTATACATAAATGTGGGCTTGATTCCCACTCAGGGGTATAGAACCGTAATCGATAGTTTCCACGATTGTAAATGAGAACTGAAAAAAACAGACGAAATTAAACGACGAGTCGCCTACCCGCCGGGCAAACTGGTGTAAAAGTACCCCTCTGCCTCCCTACCAGTTAGGTACTTTTAAAAACATGACACTAATTAAAACTTCCTTTTTCAGGGCAGATACATTTCATTTCTATTTTTGACATTTTCATTTTTTTAGTTTTGTAATACATTTAGTTCTATATTATCTGTGTCTTGTGTGAAACAAAAAATGATTTTAGTTGAAATAATATGGCTTCCTTAGGGAGACAAGCCGGTAGGCGGGAACTAAGCCGGAACTTACAAGCAAAAAACTGGTACGGAACGAAACAACTAATGGTTATTCTGCGGGTTCAAATGTTGATTCAGGATCGTGGTTGGCTAGTACGCCATTAACGGTAATAAATAGACACATTTTCCGATGCAAACGTCAGCGAATTGCTTTGTGGTAGCATAAAGTTTTTGAGTTGTATTTCTTCCTGCATAGCAAACGATCATTTAGTACGTGTCTCACTTCCAACGGCATTATTCACTTCGATCGGATAAGAAGCATTTTGAAAGTAAGTAAAAGCCGTTTTATAATTTAAATTCTTACTTCTGGTTGGCTTTTGAATCATATCTCATTTTTCATTCTTCGTTTTTATATATTAATGGCAATGGCTACTAGTGAAGGAAGGAAACTCTATCTATATAGTGTTGGAGGTATAAATGTCAAGTCATTTAGTGAAGCCTAAAGCCTAGCTCGTCATCCTTCCGGGTAAAAGATAATGAAAATTTAAAAGTGAAAAATTAAGACGTTACTTTGTGAAATCATTTCAAGAGACAGATGTTTTGAATGATATTCTGTCAAGTCTGATTTGAGGGACATCAAGGCAGTGCTCGGACTCTTTTTAGTGAAGTTCTTAAATCCTATGACTTTCCATGGTGTTTCACAATATTTCATGACCTTGCACTGTTCATTTCTTTGCCAAAATGCATCAAAGAAACCTCAAAAGAAACCCCCTTTTCCTTGCACGTTAGCCAGATGAAGGAAGCGGACAGCTGTTACTTTGCCGAGATATTGTGCAAATGAAGAGGTTTTGTTATTCTTTAAGTTAGTTTTGTACAATCCTATCTAAATTGTACCGAAATTCCATGACTTTCCGGGCCTGGCAAATAAAATTCTAGAATTCCATGACTTTCCAGGTTTCCCATGACCCGTACGAACCTTGTAAGCCCGACACTGAAATGAAAGGACATCACTCGCTCATTTAATTTCGAGCGTTTCTGGGGAATCCAGTTGAACATCTTTCTTTTCATCAAAATCAAGAACACAATAAATTGAAAAGAAATTTGGGGTTGAGAAAAGTACCGGGCAAATTAAGTTGATACCTGAAGACATATTTTAACTATTTTCGAGTCATCTTGTGCATGGTGAATCAAAACAAGAGAATGACTGTAACGTTAGATAAACAAGATGCAAGCTCCCTTATAATTATCAAGTAATTTAAGACAGCTTTAGGTAGTAGCTAAATTAATAAACTTTGAGGAATAAATTTTGTTCTTATTTTTTCATTGTGTCTGCTGGTGTCAAAATTAAGATAATTGCAGTATATCAAAAAGTTAAATTAGACAATTCTATATTTACGGCGCATATTGCCTGCTATATAAGCGTGTTACAAAATCCATCACAATAAGTAATTTTCAACATTAAGTGGCATAGATGGGCCCACTAGACTGAATTAACCTGTTCCCCGGCACCAGATGTGGTTTTATAGCTCAGTTGGTTAGAGCACTGCACCGTTATCGCAAACTGAATCTTTTTCAGGCTTCTTTTTCGCAATTACTTAAGCTGCAATTATTACCGCGAAAATCATATATCATTACGTCATAACTTCTAACAGTGGTAACGGTGACGTGGTTGGCACAGTGGTAAGATCTCTGCCTTCTAACCACAAGGTCCCGGGTTCAAATCCCGGCTCAGCCGAGTGTTGAGCATTTGTGTGACCTTCTCAGTTACTGCCGTGTTGATTCAGGTTTTCATCCTCCTGTAAGATGAGTACCAGCTTCTGCTGGGGGCTAACCTGCGATGGATTAGTGTCCCGTACAAACAAAGGGAGTCAGTCACTCCAATCCGCTTAGCTAAGCGGGTGAAAGTCCCACAGCATTTTGTAAGTTTAGTTTAGCTTATAAAATGCTGTGGGACTCCGGGATGAAATAATTACATATAGTACATGGTACATGGTACATGGTACATGGTACATGGTAAATCACATCATGGTATAGTACATGGTACATGGTACATGGTACATGGTAAATCACATCATGGTATAGTACATGGTAAATCACAGTATAAAATGCTGTGGGACTCCGGGATGAAAACGATCGAGATGTTCGTCGGGAAATGTAAACAATTACCATGGCGTAAAATTCTCGACCCTAAAACAACCTCATAGCATGGATTTTAATAAAGGCGGGAGAAAAACGAGAAAATAAAGCTTGCTCGTTTTATTTTGCACTCCTAAACTACGCCGAGCACCCCCGACTATCATACAATTACAAGGAGTACCGCCTCCCCCCGGGGGTGGTTACCAAATTGAACCAAGTTTTTAATGTGTTTAGTAACATATGTAATTCACTTTGTTTCTATGCTGTTCCTTCAAAGGTTGAAAAGTATTTTTGAAGAGATTCAAAATGATTTACCATAGCATTATATTGGCGCTTATCTGCTTTTTTCTGACCGGTATGTACTGAATAATATACATGGTAAAGCTTAAAAGTTTTGTCAGTAATTACATATAGTACATGGTAAATCACAGTACATGGTAGAGGTGAGGAAGTATTGTGAGTGCTTACATACAGTACATGGTAGAGGTGGGGTATTGAGAGTGCCTACATACAGTACATGTAAAAGTTAGAAGAAATTTGCGTGCTTTCACCACAGTACATGGTAGAAGTGTGGAGGTAATGTGAGTCTTATATACAGTACATGGTCGAGGTGAGTGCTTATACACAGTACAAACTGAATGGTCACTTTATAGGGTTTCATCAAATGGTTCAAAAGTTAGAATGAATAACACCAATCATTTCTACTCTTCAAGACAAACAAAATGAATGGTCACTTTATAGGGTTTCATCAAATGGTTCAAAAGTTAGAACAAATAACAAAATTATTCTTATATTTACAGATGTCTTAGGATAAATTAAAAGATCGAGACTCAACTCCACTGCTAATATTTTAGAAACTCTACAAACTTCAGATGTTGTTTGATTCTTGTAATTATAATTAAAAGACTTCATTAAAAAAATAGGCAACTTAAAGGAGTGCATTTGGATATTGCTTGCTTCTGAGTACATTAGGCTACCCCCACTTATTTTTATGTTGACAATCGTCCTATACCGATCCAAAATTGTGGAAATCTGCAAAAAAGTATAAACAGTTATTAATGTATGTAAATAACATGCTGATACAGTTGACTTTATTTGATGGCCCAAGTAATATGACTAAAGTACGGAAATAAAAAAAGCGCTTCGATGGAAACGTACAATTACTGTTGACATGTATTCGACAAAAAATGTTAACAGCCCTGGAAAAGTCTTTGCATGCAAGTTCTCCATAAATACGTAAACTGAAGTGCTTGATCAGTCTTGAAACAAAATTATTTAAAACGACGCAATCAAACGAGTTGTGAGCACATAGCGAAAATAGCTTTTTTGTGGACACCTCGTGACAATGTGCTAATTCCGACAATATTCAAAGATCATCGGATCAAAATCGGAATTAGTTCGTATTTTACTTGACTCAACACGATATCACAGTAGCTTCGCCTCCGTATGAGTTCAATTGAACTCGTTCTTTCTACTTTGAACACAATTCATTTTTAATTCATCCGATTGCCTTAATATTTAGCACGTATAAGCTGCTTTCTTTGTATGTTCAATTAAGCATAGTCACGAGGTGCGTAATTCGTTTCCTTGATAACCGTATCTACATAAACGGCGTCAGTGGTCGCCATCTTGGAGTTTAAAGTTTTTCAGATCTTACTCACAATTGAATTGTAATTACTGAAGATAATGACAAAACAGAATTGAGCTATTGAAAACTACAAAAAAGTCATAATCCATCGTAAAGTTTTCAATAATTAGTCACTCGTTTGCAAAAAGATGAAATTTCGAACTCAACATACAACTTACGTAACGTATTGTGATGACGCCATCAGTTGTGACATCACCTAATTTGCTAGTGTAAAAAGATGTGTTAACAAAAAGAACAGTTGTTCCAAAGCTTTTGGTAATCAGTTTAGCAGCAAACATTTTATGCCAAAAAAATGAGTGGGGTGGTCAACTTTTCTAAAAGCGCTAGTCTGTAAAAGATTATTTAAAAACACGAAGTCAAGAAAGCTAAAACCTGGCAATTTCAATTTTGTTGATGTCACTCATCCAAATTCAATTTTTTAAAGATTAGGTCGAAACCGGCTTTGAATCTTGAGCTGTCCGGAGTTTGCAGATATTCAGTGTCGAAATAATTTTAGAAACTGCCTTATGCAAAGTAATAAACTCCAAGTAAATGAACTCTAGTATTTTGCTACCCCTTCCTCTCCCCCATAAAAAGCAAACAAATAGATAAAACTCGTTCCACAGTTCTACGTTGTCCCAGTTTCCTGGAATTTCAAATAATAGAGCAAAACGACTAACAACAATACTGTATTAAAAATTGCTTTTATTTTTTTTCATTTCTCAGTACTGATGTTAAATTGATCCAAATTAACTGCTCTAAAATTCTTCACAACTGTTCATTTAGCACATTGGTCGTAGTTGCTCTGTTAATAAACAGTTGAAGGTAGATTAATGAAATATAATGTATAATACTCTTTAACACTGCTCCCCGGCCATCAATTTCAGCTTTCTTAAACGGAAGATGTATGCAACAGTCTAAGAGATTCTTTACCATCTAGGATTCTTGTTGGTTTTTGCTGCGAGGATATTAGGTTCTCCAAACTTGCTTTGCCATTCCTTTCCTAGATTTCTCCTTCCACTCATTAACATCATCTCGATTCTTGGTACGTTTCTCAAATTTAATTTTACTTGTCGATCCTAGAATAATAAGATATAATAAAGATTTATATACATTTAGAAGCCCTCACATTCGATGGAACAGTTTTTCACTTTTATTAAGAATCTAAAAAACTATAAACAAAAGCTTATTTTAAAGAAACTATTGTAGTTAATAAATTCAACATAGATGATTAAGATACCATTTTTTAAACCCTTACAAGTGCTGTGTTGTTTAACTTAAGAATGGAAGGGCCACAAATGCCACAAATTTTATTAATCCTTGTACTACATGTCTAGGTTCAGATAAGCCAAGAATGTCTTAACTTTTGAGTCATTTAATTGAAATCCTATATAAAGTGACAATTCCTTTATTCATCAATTCATTCATTCCATTTGTCTTGCAATGTCCATTTTCAGAAAATTTCTATTGTGTTATGAAATTTAGAAGTTGGCAATATTTGCAAGTTTGGTAGCAATCGGAATCTTGAAAACTCAGGGAAAGGTTAAATTAGCTCTTTTGGTTTTATTACTTTGTAAAGCTTTGCTATTCGTAAAGCTAATCTCCAAATGCAGTTTCTTTGCATGCTCATGGAACTCACCTCAGACAGAAAGCGCTTGCCTCCCCAATTACCAAAATGTGTTTGAAAAGACCTGGCATCTCTGACGATTATGAACATCAAAAGAAAACCCAACGTGAAAGTATAACGAAACATGACTTGAGCATAAGTCGAATTGTTTGTTGGTATGTTGATAGAAACGAGATAAAGAATTACTCTTTATATACCAAATTTTCTGCGCGGCTTTTTACAGAGATCAATTTTTCATAACCACGCTCAACAATGTTGAAATATGATTATTATTTCAGCAGAACTGTGAAATCGTTCTCATTAACATATGAAAAAACAATAATTGAACATTAACGTCTTGAACTGCTGTGATACTTCCCATAATTTTTCTAACTGGATTTGGAAAGAAATTTGAAAACAACCGGTATACTGATTTCAAATACATTCCCATATAGAACTAGAAACTGCAAATAATATCAAAAAGACATAATACGATTGGAATTTCTTGACTTAATAAGGTTAAAGTTAATGTACCAACTACATTTTGGGGTGAATACCTACTGTTGACATTAAGAATACTAAATGTTTTGCCCCTGACGGAAACTAAAACAGTATGATCCAGCCGGAAAGTTTGAAACAAAGGTAATGCACTATGCGTTGAATCTAGGACAAAAATTGTCGGTAGATACGTCATAAAGAAGACTACATATATACTAAAATACTGTAGCTATAGAGGAACACTTGTTACGTAACTGGTTACTGCTATAAAAAGAACAACAAGAATTAATACTCTTTAAATAGATCTTTTATCGATAATAATACACTCTTATCAAGGGGCGTATCTAAGTTTTATTACCTTTGAAGTTTTCTAGAACTATAAAATGCGTTTGTTTTAGTTCTTTGATTTATAACTTACTTTTAAGTTGCAGTGGTTGTCTAAAATACAAAGTAAACATTGAGCAAATATTTGCTGATACCTTTATTGTTTCCGTCTAGGTTCTTTCAACACATATAGTGACATGTTCAGCAATATAGATACAGTTTAGAATATATACGATATTAAAATGCTAAAAAGTAAGTTAATATCTTAAACATTAAAATTGTGCTGCAATTAATGGTAAAACGCTGTTCCTTCGTAAGTGAAACCAATTCTTTACATTTACATTAATTAGTTAACCCTCAATTTAAAAGATACTTAGTGTTTTACAGTTAAAAGCAAAACAAAATTTTAAGCGCGAAGAACCATCAAGAGTTTTTTTCAATGATCATTTTTTTAATTTAGTCTTAAACAGAAATGGTTAATTTATTGGAAAATTCCACAAAAGCTCAATGGTTCACGATAATCCAGCTTTCTCTCTACTTGCTACTTTTTAATATTTTAATTAACATCCTCATCAATCAAATTGGACGCTACTGTTTTAAAACCGTTGAGGGGGTCTAACGCTTCTTTTTTCGGGGAAGGAGGGCTACGGGAGTTCTTAGAAGATGCTTAACAATGCATTCTTAGGAGTTAAAAGTTTACGTTTATTTAAGAAAAGCTAAAATATGTGTAAAAACTAAATACTCTTACCATATTTTAAAGAAAGTTTCAACTGTGACCTTTTTTCCTTAATATTTATATGATTGAACCGGTTACAGGTATAGGATTTAACTATATTTCCTTTATAATGGAAACATGATAACTGTTTGGGTTAATTTTCTCTAATTTAGAAGTAAATACAAGAGACTGAGTCAAAACGTTGTGGGAAGAGCTTTTTAATTGTTTATTCTCTGATATTTGCAGAAGTAGTTCTGTTGTTTACAAGCAGCTGCGAAACTGCAACCATTTATTTTTTGTTACACCATTATAAATCTTTTAATTATTAAGTCCCATTAGTTTTTTCAGGTTCCTTTAAAATTAACATAACACTTCATTTTCCCGGAATTATTGACGTCAAAGCATTCACTTTGTATCCGTTTGCTTTTCAATTCTTTTCATCATCTTGTCTAATTTTGCAAGCTTTTGGTAAAAGTTGAGATGTCTTTCATTGTTTAAACTCTTGATAGCTTGCGAAAATTCCTGAAAAACAAAAAAAAAAGAATGTTGTTGACATATTAAGGTATAAACAATACTTTCTTTGCACGAAACTAGTTTATATATTTTGTTAAGTTCCTCTATAATTTTGCTAGACCTGTGCAAATACAACAGAACAAATAATCGATGAGAAATTTGAACATTAACTTTACTTTATCACTTTACTTTATTTCTTCGACTAGGATAGCTTTTTCAAGAAGTTACATCTCTCATTGATGACGGTGGTTAAAATGTGTTCAAAGGGCGAAGATTGGAACAGTAAATCAGTTTCGTTCATCATTGATTAATATAATACAAAAGAAGCGAGATTGGCATAACCATACGCTGTTGGTTTGGACTTTCATAACTCAGTTCGAATCCTAAATAATATTGAAAATTAGTCAAAATCTTTGAGTGATTGCTAATACTTTTTCTATAGAAACAGTTTGTACTAATATACGAACAGCTTTAGATGCAAAAACGTAAGAAAAGAAATTAGATAAAACTTTAATCGAAATTGTTGAAATGTTTTGATGTTTGTAAAAGAAACTAAGATTTACTAAACCTTTGATATGCTTCTTTTGCGTCCATAGTGGTAAGAATAAAACGCCGTTCCTTCATTTAGAAACATCATTGCCAGCAAAAAAACAAACAAAGCAGATTTCCACTGCATCTTGTTGTTAGATTCGTCTTTTTACCACTCCTTAGAGTAATCTTATATTAGGCTTGATATCAAGAAGTTGTTCCTTAGAGGCAGAATTTAGAGGTAATCACACGATTAACTACCTACCTTTTTTATTTATTTATTGGTGCAAAATTCAAACTGAGTTGAAAGATGTGTTTTTAGAAAAAAGAGGAAGGCACTTTAACGATTCATTGCCTGTTTTGATAAATTGGATAATTCGACGGCCTGTCGCTTTGTTTTTTTATCTTTAAGAATACGAAAAATGCGCGCTTAGGAAATATTTAAAAACTGAAGGAAAACATCAGCACTACGCGGAGATAAAGAGATAATCCGGAAAATGAAAAAGATAAATCATTGCGGCGTGTCAAAAATGAAACCTTTAACACTTGCCGTCAATTCATGAGAAATTTTGTCTTGTTGTAAAAATGATTTTTTGTTTAGTTGTATATAATCTTTTTTTCATAAATTCCTTCGATTTCAAGCTGTACTTTCTCTGAAACTCAGACTAGTAAAAATATATACAAAGAAACGAGTTAATTTAAAGATTTCAAAGAAAATTTATTTTGTTATTGCTATACTTTTTGTTAGCGTCAGGTATCTTCAATAGCTTTGTTAATAAATGCAGATAATTTTTCATCAATTTTGAAGGAGAGTAGTGAAAAAACCCTTCTAAGCAGTATTAATTTGTTATATTTTCTTCTAGAAATATCTGTATTTTCTTCTAATCGAAAGAAAGGTTTATATCGTTATTTGTCAAAACTGAAGAGCTATTTATTATTGTACGAATCTTGGCAGACGAACCTTCAAAGACAGTTCTTGGAAAGTAATTAAGTTTTGTATCAAAAAATGTATATTTAACAGTTTGTTACATGGGCGTTGGAGATATGAAGTTTTGCTATTTTCGTGCCGAAGTGATCTTTTTCACCTTTGCTGAATTACTCGTGGGAAAGTTTTTTCAACTCACGAAGATAAAGATCCGACGTATATATCTTTGCGCGGCTATGTATAATATACTCTTAAAATTAATTCTCGGCTATTTTTATTTTTTATACTTTTAATACAGAAGTTCTTCTTGCAAATTCTGAAACTACACAAATTGAGTGTTGATGTTGACGAACAGGAGCAACTT
>JAODFW020223852.1:0-12482 GCA_027575235.2 Palythoa mutuki | reverse complement strand
GCCCATTCCTGTTTCCGTGGCGCACCGGGAAGGCCAGGTTCCAAAGGTGATAGAGGAGCACGAGGAAGAAGGGGTCCACGTGGACGAACAGGAAAGCAAGGAATGATGGGTCCAGTCGGCAGGAAGGGTGATAGGGGAGACGTAGGATCGCAAGGTATCATGGGTAAGCCTGGGGTAAAGGGTCAGAAAGGTGAAAAGGGTTTGCAAGGATTGCCGGGATTGAAAGGGGACCCTGGGAAGTCTATCTCTGTACCCCTTGTTGCGATCTCGCCACCCTCCCAGACTGTTAATGAGAATTCAGTCGTCATTTTGCACTGCTCAGCAACAGGTAATCCCAAGCCAACAATTGAATGGACAAAAATCAACGGTGTTCTTCCAATAAACAGACACGAAGTGAATCCATCATCAGGGCAGTTGAAACTCAAACAGGTTCGTCTTGGAGACGAGGGAGTGTTCCAGTGTGAGGCGAGAAACATTCTTGGAGTGTCACGAGCAAAGTCTTCACTCGTTGTTCACGGTAAGTTCGTGGATCTGACAATTTTAAATACATCATAATGATTACAAGTCCGAGAAAGGAAAACATCGTTTGGAAATCCAAGTCTTGGATTAAAAACGAGTCCGATCTTCAGGTTGAACAATATTTCAACTTTAGTTTAAGTCATAATTATGTTAAGGACGTTTACAAGCGCAATTGTTTATATAAAAGAATTACAAATCTCAAGAGGATTTCAGGCATTTAAAGCGATAAATAAAGAGATGCAATACGATTAGAAATTAAAATAGTTTAAGGTCTCTGGAGGCTTTGAGGCCTTCCTTTATGGTTGGTTTAAAATTCTTTATGTAGTAACCCTAACTGGAATTCTACGTTGCAGAGAAACAGATTGAGACTGACAGTTACTGTGATTAGATCCTTGCAGTGGCACATAAATGAGGTTGTTATAATTTCTTGTGTTTTTATCACTGCCCATTTGCATTTTGCAACTGTGTTGTTGAAAATTTGTTGCAGTATGCATATTAATGAGTTTAAAGTTCCCGCGACATCTTTCCAAACCAGAGACTTTCAACATATCGGGACCGGGATTTTTTGCCACATCAGTAAATACGGTAATATCCAAAGGAGGATCATATCCAGGTATAACAAGAGCAATTGAGCCATGCTTACCCCTTCGGGTAACAGGAGTTCGGGAACGAAAGCCAGTTCTATTCACGCTTGTCCATTTCACAACAGCAGAACGAGTTGAGAAAAGCTCCACACATTGCAAATTGTACCCACCAAAGCTGTTTCTAATTAATACAGATGCTTGTTGATTGCTAAACGAATGTCTTTGTAGTTGAGTTGATGAGAATGGTGTTAAAAATAAGGCGTACAACAGTAAAAAAGATAGAGCAAAAAATCTTCTGGCTGCCATGTGCTAATATGCTTTAAGAAATTGCTCTTGTGGTGCCCACCCTGTCCCAGCCAAGCTCACCAAGCAATTTAGCAGATCTGATGTCATAGGTGTATTTTGTTATGACTCAAGCAGTGCGGTTTTTTAGCTTTTGGAGTGATATCAGCTAAATGAACTGCCAGTATTTACAATGTACATGGCGAGTTCATACATTGTAGCACGAGTCGAAAAAAAACCCTGGCCTTTCTAGAGGCATCAGGGGCAGGCCCCTTTAAATTCACACTCTTTTTACATGCCTTTCAAAGCCATTATAGTCCCCTATAAACGTTAAAGAATATTCATTGTGCATGGAGAGCACACAATGCAAGCAGCATAATACCAGCTTTTCCAGAGCCACAAGGGACTCTTAAAATAGCTAAAAAAAAGCATTCACGTCTGGCATGATGAAAAGATTCCCGTTTCTAGAGCTAGGCATCAGAGTCCGGTTTGAGAATATTTATATTGTGCATGGTGAGCATGTAGCGCAAACCCCCTAAAATCTGGCTTTTCAGAGCTACGGTCCCTAATATTATGTAATCCTCAAACATTTAAAGTTCAAAAATTGGAACACTCCCTTTAAGAATGATGGTGTGTATGCATTCTAGTATGAAAATTGGTTTTTCAATGAAAAACATACTGTATAGAGAATGTGACTGTGTGTGCACTCATTGAACATCTTTCTCAAGCCTTGTGATTTTGGTCTGCATTACAATTGACAGCTTGATTGACCCAGACCATTTTTTTACTTGGACAGGTGTCACTTGATATGACGATCCCTCTTGAATCTGATCAATGTGGGATTTCCAGGCATCCAATTGCATTTGACCAGAGGTATCACAAATGACCACATTGGACTACTTTAGCAGTGACTGATACCTTCTCCCACTCTGGTAGATCAGCAAGATCACTCAACTGAACCTCCTGGCATCATTCCTTTGATTTGGTTCCTTATGAATTTTGATCAATTTTGAGGCATTTTTTGTGTGTAAACTATAAAGGAATCTTGTTTCACTCGATTAACAAAAAAATGATAAATCTTTTTAATACCACATTAAAAAGTTCAACCCCGGTTTATATTAGTACTTTAGATATCCTTATCCATTAGTAGCCATTGGCTTTCCTTTGATTATATTTGTTTCTAGAAAATTGCAAATATTTTTAGCCGAGAGGCGCAGAAATCGACTAATCAAAAACCAAACAGGACTTCTTTTCAAATTCGCCGACATGATTTTGTTCTTTAAGTATGTCTCTATAGTTTTGCTAAATTTCGTGCCAAAACAGTAAGAATTCAGCGAGCATTCAATATTTTTCACAACTCTCATTTTTGTAAGAACTGGAACCGAAAAAACAGCATTTGAACGATGATCCGTGTGGTTTCCAGGCTACCGCTAAAAAAATAATTTTGCAATAACTCGCGATGAAATTAGCTATTAAAAAATGTATTTGAAAGATCTTTTTCAATGAAGCAACATAACTTGTTTTTTCAGTTTTCAGGTTTTTTTCACATTTCAACCTGTTCAGTAACCTTAAGGTTAAGCTTAAGTTTTTTGATGAAACCTATTAGCAACAGCTGGTTACAGACGACGAGCGGCCGATCATTTCATGAAAAAACCAATGGCGTTCAGCTTGTTTTAGCTTGAAAGCGGCCATTAAACATCCATGAAAAGTCTCCTGCATGTCTGTTCGGTTTGACAACTGACCATAAATTTTAAGCAAGAGCTTGACTTGAAAAATAGAATCATTATTCACATGTCACTCTTAGTTTTAAGCAGTACTCAGAGTTGTTTCAGTAGTGTAGAAAGACGCCTGTAAACCGCTAAAAATAGGTTAATTTTAACCTCCTTGGTACATTAACAGATTAATAAATATTATCAGTATATACGTTTCCTCAAATTCTAATGACGTGCAACGTGGTTAATTGTACTTGCAGGATGGCCATCAATGCAGATCTCTCCATCGACAATTCTAGGTAGAAGCCTGTAAGGTTTTCTGGACTAAACTGTTAATGGAGTGAAATGAAAGCATAACGCTTTTGGGATGTGGCAAAAGTAGATCTTGCGCAGCTAGTTTGCTTTTATATTACTTGCGTCCGGCCCAATACTGAATATGCATGTCAAGTTTTCGACGACGGTCTACCATTTTACCTCTCAGACGAACTAAAAAGGATTCAGCGGCGAGAAGCCCTTGATGGGTGCACCATCGTCACACTCTACGAGTACGAGCGACGTAAAATGTTAACGGAAGGCCTTTTCAAAGAGATCATGAACAATTCCAACCACAAGCTACAAGGCCTTTTACCAGCACACAATTATAATTTAAGGACCCTTAGGAGCAACGTGTTTTTAATCTGCCCATCTGCCACACTAATAGATTTAAAAACAGTTTTATCATATACAACGCAGCCATGTATTGAATTGAATTTTAACCATGTAAAAAATTTGTTTTTTAGTATCTTAAGCATATTTTGTATCTTTGTATAGTCCGTAATTCAGCCCTATGGCTGCAATGGATTCAATAAAGTTCTGTTCTATTCTATATTCTATTCTGTATTCTATTCTATTCAAGCTGGTAACTTACAGCCACCATATTGGGCACTATGGCCACATGGGTAACAGGCATTATCCGCCTTGAATCTACCCTAACTGACATTGTTAGCAGCTATGTCATTTGTTGAGGTTAGAAAAGAACGAACTTTGGTAAGAGCTGTTTTTCGTTTTCTGCTCCTCTGCTCTTTAATTTGCCTAAACTCAGATATTAAAAACCTTGCCTCCTCACCTTTATCTTCATCTTTATCCATCGCTGCTTTCCAGTGCTTGTTAGTACGAGAACTCCGTGGAGTATTTCTAGATCTGTCTAAGCTTACAACTCTCTCCCTTCTCGAAGATCTCTGCTGCTATATCTGTCGCTACCACTTAAAACGCCGTGGCATTCTTAAAAGTTTAACTCTTCCTTAATTACCGGATTGTTTAATTTGATCAATATTGTATCATTACTTTATCATTGTTTTTACCATTATTTATCACGATTTCATTCCATTACGTCTCAACTTTTATCTATTTGTATGTAGTCAAATGTAATCTTACGATATTATTGTATTTGTCTCATTGTCTGTATAGCATTATTGCATGTAATTTTTTTCATCCTTTTTTTGTTTGAGGGCCATATATTAGAAAACGGTTTTCAGGTTAGTATGTCACCCTTGTAAAATAGAGTTTTATTTATTGTATTGTAAAAGGAAGAACAACTAAGTGATTTGAAACTATATTAATATATGAGATTAATAAAGAAATTATCTATTCATTTTGGGAAAAAAATCTTTCAGTGATGAATTTATGTCTAATCGGGTTTAATCTTTCATTGTTTTTTACAATTAGAAAAAGTTTCCAAGAAAATCTGCAATTTTGATGCTCCTCTTACCTTCAGAACTTTTACAAATAAATATTCACCTTGATTTAGCGAATTTCTTCGTTTTTTGGGCTTCAGTTCCTGTTGGCGTGTTCCTGTGTATTACTTTGACAGAAAATGTGACAAATATCTAATATAAGGCTTGCCGGCTTGCCTAAATTAAAGGGGCATAGTCACGGTTCTGCGCATGATCTAAACTCCAGCCGAAATGTGGCAGCAGCTTTGTTTTTTTGTCCAATCAAGATCGTCCAGCGAGTTCTTCGAACATCATGCAGCTAGGGAGAATTTGACACCGCGAAAAATCATAGTCTCCTTCGCAGCCGTTGTTAATGTTGTGTCGGTCTTCCTGTGTCCCTCCCCCACTAACGGCTGCTTACCCGAGCACAACATTCCTTTCCCTTGGTTTGGCCAATCACAGCCTTAGTACAGGAATGCAGAACCATTTCGCGCAACGGAGACTTTGGGTAATGGAAAGTTTGTGTGCGAACAATTCAAGAGTCTCTTAAGAACCATCACAGGCAAACATTAACTCAAGCAACTGAGCCGTGTTAAAAGAATCTTGCTTTTGTAAGAAGCTTATAAATAACAGAATATAGCTAGGATCAGGATTTTTATAGTACACGCTTTTTTTATATAACAACAACATTAACTCAAGCATGCCTTACTAAACAGCAAAACCAGTAACCAGAAACCCGAAACCAGAAACCAGTAACCAGAAACCAGAAACTAAAAAAAGAAAAACAAGAAATCAGCAACCCGAAACAATACTCTACTACGTTGGCCAAGAAGGGCCTACCGATTTCTGATTTCCGAGTTCTGATTTCCGAATTCCGAGTTCTAAATTTTGAAATTTTTTTTATCCATTTAGCCCTTATTACTAGAAAGTTGGCACATAAAAATATAAAAATGAATAAAAGATACAAATGTACAGCAACAATTTAGGGATTTGATGTTTTTTCGTATATTTTAATCTCTTATTTCCAATTTCCGATTTCCGATTTCCAACTTCCGATTTCCGGTTTCCGATTTCCGACTTCCGATTTCTGATTTTCGATTTCCGATTTCCGACCTCCAATTTCCGACTTCCGATTTCCGATTTCTGATTTCTGATTTCCTATTTCAGATTTCGATTTCAGATCACGTGTCACTCGGATATTAACAGACTCGCTTAGATCATGGCTTTTAGAATTTTCCTTACTTTAGCCATTATTCCGCTTTCAACCTCTGTTTTGCCAACATACACACCTCCTTTGGTGCGTGCTGAGAATGGTGGCAGGCTAGTGGGCGAAGTAATACAAGCTTACTTCACACAAGGTTACGAAAATGCCGAAATTCTCGGCTTTCTTGCCCTTGCGCATGTAAATGAAACTGTAAACCTAGCTTTAGATACTGGATGTGGAAACTTACTTCCTCGTACATGACTAGACCCGAACAATCCAAGTATAAACTATATAAGATAAAAACAACTAGCTCTAACACGACGATCGACTAACTTTAACAGAAAGGTTACGAGACTGAGTGTGTACTCACGTGTACTAAGCTAGACTGAAAATCAGAAGTCAGAAATTGGAAATCCGAAATCGGAAATCAGAAGTCGGAAGGCCCTTCTCGGCCATCGCAGAAAACCTTTACGATGACCACAACCAGTTGTAATTAGCTGGGAGTCAATTTCCGGAAAGAATCAATATCAGCCAATAGCGAGTCGAGAATATCCAAATAATGTTTCTAGTTCTATCGTACGACATCTTGCACATCAGCTTCTACAAAACCTTGCACCTGGCCTTGTCACATACACTACATACCAGTTATGCATGTAATCAACAAAGTTGATTGATCGATTGATTGATTGTATACAAATTTAAATTTCCAGACTGTGCGGAGGTTCAACCTGGCGTATGTAAACAGGCCCTAAGTTGTTTACAACAAAAAACTCACAGAAATCAAATATTCGTCGCAAGTTTCTCACCGTTTTCAATTTGTCAAGCCTGTAGTAATGCTCTATAACCGGCATAGTCTTCTCTAGGTACGTTTGGAAGCGTTTCTTGATGGACTCCAAGTTGTCATCTGCTCTGCCACTTGTTTCTGCACGTTTAAGCAATCTCTCTTCCATAACTTCTTCACTACACTTGAAAAACAACACAAAGTCGCTCTCCACAATCTGCAGGTGAAAACGTCCAACACAATACGTGAACCAAGATTTATTTCATTTTTGTCTGCAGCCCGACAGCCCCAGTCGTCTTAAAGATAATGGGTAACTCTAGGAATAGGGTTTTAACCGGACATGTTTTACATGAAAAAATGAGACATCTGGGTATCTTGAGTAAAACGCATGCATACATTCAAAAAGGTCGTCCCTAACCCCCTAAGAAAATTCGTGGTAAAC
Organism: Palythoa mutuki; assembly: GCA_027575235.2. Lineage (NCBI taxonomy): Eukaryota > Metazoa > Cnidaria > Anthozoa > Zoantharia > Sphenopidae > Palythoa > Palythoa mutuki. The sequence goes on along the minus strand of JAODFW020223852.1, from coordinate 5,267 downwards.
CATTCACACGGAGCCAGACAACCATACCCATAGGGCTATCACTAAGTTCAAGAACTAGTTATCTCTACCTCCCGAGTTATCTCAGCTGCAGGGGAACGTCTCGGTTTTGTAATAGAAAGATTGTATCAAGCCTTGGCTCGGCCCGAAAGAACACAGCCCAGAGCAGGGATAACTTTACCCCTTGAAACAACTTGCCTCATGTAAACAGACCCTCAAGTCTTCATCAGCACAGTAAAATAGAAAAAAAAATTAACAGTGAGACTAAAATAACAAAGGATAAAATAATTCAAACTTAATAATTGGTTTTTGGTGTTTTTTCTTTTTAAAAACCGTCAATGTTATTTTCAATATGCTTTGTTTCGCACAGTGTGATCAATTTTGACCGATTAGTTATGCACAGCATTATTACATTTAATATCAAAGCCACCGTGGGAATCCTAAGTGATGATGTTCAAATGAAGTGTTGCAGAGACTTGTTTCTTCTTCATTCTGGGTAGCCTGTGGCATTGTACCAGTCTCCATTGGCCGAGGTTACAAAAGAGTGTGTGAATGAAAGAGTAACATGAACCCAAAAGATACTATATCCCTACTGAAACTGACGTCATCGATGAGGATAAAAAAGGCTAAAGTTACTTTAAAGAAACAAATTAGAACACTAAACTAAACTATACAATGTAGTGCACCTGTTTTTCGAACTGTAACCCTTGAGGAACATCTCTGGGGAAACCATCAATTAAGAACCCAGGAGACTGCCGATGCTGCTCCATGGCATCTTTGAGAAGCTCAATCGTGACTTCCTGTGGAGAGGCAAAACAGATTACTTGGGCACACCCTATTTCAGAAACTTCTCTTCATATTGGAAAGGAATAATTAAGGGAAGAGGGTGTCGAGCCCATGCATATGGAAAAGGAGGGATATGGGAAAGGAGGAATGAAGGAAGGAGGGTGTCCAGGACATATTGAAAAGGAGAAATGAAGGTAAGAGGAGATCCCCGCACATAATGGAAAGGAAAAGTGAAGGGAGGAGGACGTCTAGCCCACATTGGAAAAGTGGAATGAAGGGAGGAGGAAGTCCAGGACATATTGAATGGAGGAATGAGGAAAGGAGGGCGTCCAGCCCATATTGGAAAGGGGAAATGAGGGGAAGAAGAGATCCAGCCCATATTGAAAAGGAGAAATGAGGGTAGGAAGGTGTCCAGGACATATTGGAAAGGAGAAATGAAGGTAAGAGGAGATCCACGCACATAATGGAAAGGAAAAATGAAGGGAGGAGGACGTCTAGCCCACACTGGAAAAGTGGAATTAAGGGAGGAGGATGTCCAGGACATATTGAATGGAGGAATAAGGAAAGGAGGGCATCCAGGACATATTGGAAAGGGGAAATGAAGAGGAGAAGAGATCCAGCCCATATTGGAAAGGAGAAACGAGGGTAGGAGGGTGTCCAGGACATACTGGAAAGGAGAAATGAAGGTAAGAGGAGATCCAGCACATATTGGAAAGGAGAAACGAGGGTAGGAGGGTGTCCGGCACATATATATTGGAAAGGAGAAATGAAGGTAAGAGGAGATCCAGCACATATTGAAAAGGAAGAATGAAGGGAGAAGGATCTCCAGCCCATATTAGAAAGGCGGAACGATGAAGGAATATAATATTTAGCCAATAATATTTTGGGAAAGATGAATGAAGGAACAAGGAGATCTATTCTTGATTGCAATTGAAAAACAGGAACTTGGAAGGGCTGCTGTCCAGTTTGGAATGGACGATTGAAGGGATGAGTATTGCAATTGGTCGTGTCTTTCTTGTGGTAGATAAGAAAATTGATGAGGGCCAGATATCCTGCTTTCAGTGAAAAGGTAAAATGAAGAAAAAGTTCCTGGCTGTTTCTGAAGTGAAAATCCTTTGTCAGGGTTCATGCAGATGTAAATATTAAAAGTAAGGGGTATTCAAGGAGAACTAACCTTTATGTTAAAATCTATGTACATTTCAATAAAAATATTCCAAGTTTTGTAATTATGACAAATTTAGAGTAACTTACTTTTATTCAGAGAGACTGAATATGAACAGAATAAATACTGGAAAAATCAGATCCCCTGATTCCAATTCTTGTTATATTGCTTAATTTATAGTAATATTTAATCAAAATTCTTCAATATAAAATTATTAACTTCAGTAGTTTTCATATCTATCTTCATATCTAACCTGAGGCACTAACTGTCCCTCTTTCATAAGATTTTCAATCATGCTTCCCCTTTCACCTCCCTTGGCCACTTCAACTCTCAACAAATCACCTGCAGACAGGTGGGTGTAGCCAAACTTCTCCACAATGCGAGCACACTGGGTGCCCTTACCTGATCCAGGTCCACCTAGTAAACAAATGACAATTGAGTGTAAATTTGATCAATTATAGTAAATCATTTTTCTAGTAGCCCCAGGCATTTTATCAACATCTAACTTCTCCTTACATAACCAAACAATATAACTCAGGTAATGAGAAATAAGGAATTGATCAAGTAGAATAAACTGTGGAAGCTGAAAAGCCAAATTCTCCCAGACTGCTTATATCAAAAATATGGAGCTCAATATATATTTACATGTCATTTGTGCTTTGGGCTTAAAGGGTTAAACAGAAGTATCCATGCAAGTACACTGTATGTAAATAATCATTTGCAATAAGCAGGCCTAAAGTGTAGTGCAGTTGGTGTGCTACATTCTGTGCTGGAGGTTCTCAGTTCCCAGAGGCCTCACTCATATAATTTAACCCTTTAAGCCCCAAACACGACAAATGACATGTTGGTAAATTCTCCCAACTGAGCTCCATACTTTCTGTGCGAGCAGTTTGGGAGAATTTGTCTTTTCAACTTCTACATTTTATTTCACTTGATCAATTTCTTATTTCTCATTACCAGTTATACTGTTGTGTTATGAGTTATGTAAGGAGAAGTTAGATGTCGATAAATTGCTTTGGGCTGAAAGGGTTATTTACTTACAACACCTTTTTTACATGTTTGTCGAAAACGAAAATTTTCATCATTTAAAAACCTCACGTACGTTCTATAACTAATGTTATTGAAGTTCATTCCAGCAAAGTGCACAAGTTTTTTCACTGTAAAATTAACGTCCACTTCTCTTAGTTGTTGAATGCATCGTAAAAGATGTCGCCTGTCTCTGTCGCTTAGCTTTCGTGGTCTACCTCGTTGTCCTTTACATATAATACCTTTGCCACTTTCTTCCAATGATTTGCTAAATCGTATAGCTGACGCCTTAGATATTTTACATTTATGTGCAATTTTGTTGTAACTATATCCTTCTTGTCGTAGAACATACGCTAGACACCTAATTTTTGAAGAAATGTCTTTCCTATAAACCATTTTGTTAGACTTTTGAAAGTAAATTATAACACGTTTGTTATGTCATTTTGCGCGCGCGTAAAATTGCGCTCGCAAAGAGATGGGGCTGCCCATTACCTAATACCATAATTTTTAGTACATAGTTTTCAAAATAAAGTTGTATAATATTATAATTAATCATGAAAATTACTTTTATATTGCTAAAATACATAAATATGACCTTACACCGCTTAGACTAATTAATACTTTTTAAAAACGTACACAGGTAGAGGTTAAATGTGGTTATTATGTAACCATAGCAACTATATATAAATGTAAACATGTAAATAATTTATGTTGACGTTGTATTAATATGTTTAAACACAAAAATGGTATATATTTAGATTAAATTTTAAAATAGAGCTCGGACAATCGTTGCCAAAATACCTTGAACCTGTATGCTAATTAATTCACAAAGTACTAAAACTGTTCATGAAATGAGTATTTCAAAGTTTCCCCCCTCCCCCAACTCTTTAGTTTTTGATCGTTTTGTTGCCCTCTGCTCTGACCTTGGCAGAGCCGTCTTGGCTAAGCCTTGGTCAGATCAGAGGACCAACCAGCTCGTATCAGAGCCTCAGTATATTGAGAGTGTAAAACCGATGGGCGCGTTTTACCATGTCAATCGCAAACAAAGAGCACGACACAAAGAGTCACCACCTGCTGTAAACAATAAAATCACAGAAAAAAAGGGAATACAGTGCAGAAACAAGGAAATATAAAAGTGCAGCTGTAAAACCAATTAAACATCTTGATTATGATCACAATTACAACTGCGATTACGATTACGACTAGAATAACGATTACGATTACGACTACTACTACGATTACGATTACGACTACAACTACGATTACGATTAAGACTACTCCTACGACTACCAATACGATTAAGACTACAACTACGATTTCGATTATATTTACGATTATTCATCACATGATAAGCGTACATTACTTACAAACCGGAACTTACTCCGTAATTTTGTTATGTTTAGTGTGTAAAAAGTAATCACACGAGCTGCAAAGGCAGCTCGCTCCGTCAAATTGGGCACCCCCAAAATATTTTTCCCAGCTACGGCACTGAAATCGTAACTTAAATCAACAAGTCGCACGTGCTAATCTTTCATTAAGTATTTAGCTTTTCTTGTTACTTATGCATTCGTACGTGTGTAAAATTCTTCTTATATCTATATCTTTCCTTGTTATGCAACACTGACAATGGCGTTGGTAACAGCAAACATGTCTGTTAAAATAAAAACTATTGTTTTGGTATTCAAGATTATTAGAACAGCGCTGTTACATCGACATTTTAGATGTATACGTTTAATCTATTTTATTTTAATTTAGTTTAGTGTTATCAATGAACACAACAAATACAGTTGCATGCTGTTTGGATGATTTAAATAACTGCAAAAGAGTAGTTTTCAATCAATAAATGAAACAAAACTTGCTTTTGGGTTTTGATCAGGGAAAGTATTTACCGACCATGCCCGAAGATTCTTTTGAGGAGACCAGGGCAGCCGTGACAGATTCAGGAGCTTGGCATGGTGAGTGGAAAATTATATCCTCATGTATATTTTTGTCTCTTAACATTGAATATTTTGGTAACTGCTGCCAAGATGTAGCTTCACAGCTTACAATGATGTTTTTACTAATACTTCCTTTAATTTTGGCTCTCAAGTTGTATCCTGTCATTAGCCTAGAAGAAATTATTAAAACATTTGTTTTAGAGGAAACTAACAGAATATACACGGTTATTAGTTGCTGAATCCTTTTATTTCGCGTGGAAGACGCAAAATTAAACAAGGTTGGTAATGGCCGGTGTCCCAGGAAACTCGCCCTACCGAAAATGCGACCCTCTCTCCTCCGAGCCGATTTCTTCGCCCCC